>QLOM01017544.1:5816-24807 GCA_003313785.1 Termitomyces sp. MG148 | reverse complement strand
AATCAATCTTGTCCTGGTTGAGGTAGATACCCTGACTATTGATCTTGTGTCTGATACAATCTACTGTCTTGGCATACAACTCACACTTCTTCCATTTGAGATACAGCAAGTTGGACTTCAACCGCTCAAATATAACACAAAGATGCTCTTTGTGTTTTTCAATAGAATCAGAATATATATATTGTCCAAGTATATGTGGACAAATCTTCCAATTACATCACAAAAGATAGAGGTCATCAACCTCTGGAACATTGCAGGAGCGTTGCAGTCTCCTATCTGCATGATGTTACTGATGTATGTTTCCATGATGGACAAGAACACTGTCTTCAGAATTTTGGACAAGCAAATTCTCACTTGTTTGTAGGCATTCATCAGGTCAATTTTTGACCTGAACTTTGCTCTCACTACATCTTCTTGAATTACTTCCTTATCTGAAAGTGGCATCACATCCTTCACTGTATTATCATTGCGTTAGCGTGCATCCAATGCAGTTCTCAAAGTACCATCCTTCTTTAGGATGCACAATAGCAGTGCAGCTTGGGAGACCAGTCTTGCCTCCCACCACTGAGCTTGTAAGTACCAATTGGTCTTGTCTCAGAGCTGCTGCTGTAGCGCCATCAGACATTGCAGCAAATGATACTTGTAGATCTTATTCTCATCAATAAGGTTGATTCTCGTGGTTGACTTCACACCAAGGGAATAATTCCTCCTTGGTTCCATTCAAGATGTCTGCAAATTCCTGCTGCCACTGCAGCCAAAGATTTGGAATATCCTCTGCTATAAAACCAATGATTTTATCTTTGCCCTTTTGGTCCACGTCTCAATGTGAATGCACTGTTACATTCACTCATGCCACTGGACAAGTGTACTTCTCCCTGAGGGCAGTAATCCTCAGTTCACTCTTGTCTGGTGTGTGCAGTTGCATGGGTGCAAATTCTTTGCTTCTCCACAACATCACAGAGAGTCCATTAAAAAATACCTTGCTTAGTAGCAAGATCTTGTCATCATTAGCTTGATGATACAACTCTTGTCTTGGCATCCAGTGTGGTCTATTCCATGCGTATATTGACACCACCAGTTCATTCCACTCAGCAGGCATTTGTGGATCAAAGCCCACTCAAATGTGGGATGAGGTACAGGTTGATCTCAGATCGACCTACTTGTGCATGTGGAGGACATCTCATCCTCCCACTCATTGTTTGACACAAGGTCCTCAACCTTTATTCTTGACAACGTTGGCTGGTATTCCATGCTCAGCATGCGCTAAGGCCTCATATCCTCAGACTTACTTGGTTTTCTACACTTTTTCTTGGGACCATCCCCTTTTTAGAATATGCTTGTACTCTAAAGCTTCACTTTCCAGCACCATCAGTGCTGGACTATTTGCTAGCAAGCTCATACAAGCTTGCTCCTTGTCTTTTCCATCTTCCATGGTGGGCGCTTTTCTGCCATCATCTAGTCAGTTCTACCTGACTAGGAGCTTCTTCTTCATGGTGCAATGTTGATGGAGTCATCCATCACCATTATTCATGGTCACTTATATTGCAAAGATGGTGTTGCTATCCATTACTATCTCATTCTTCTTGAAGTCAAGAAGAACATTATGCTTTCTCATATAGGGCATCCCTATAATTATGTTGTAGCAATTAAAATTTGCTACGTCCAAGTATTCCTTGGACTTCAACTTTGCACAGGCAATTGTTGCATGTGACTGAACTGCACTGCAGCTTGGCTACCCACAGTGCCTAGCTGAAGGAGTAGTGGCTTCTTCAGCTTGCTCACATACACGTCATGCACCTGACAGAACTGAGGTGTCACCTCAGTAGTGGTGCTTCCTGAGTCCCACAAGGTCCATGCCTTGTGGCTGTTGACTTCAACATACGATGTGAGGCACTTTTTGTCCTCATGCTTCAGCACTGGCCTTGCCAACTTCTTCAGAGCCTTGCAAAGGTGCACTTTATACACCTTCACATTGGCTGCCCCAATTGGTCAATTGAGTATGCTTGCTAGGTAGTCCATCAGAGCTCCCATGAACTCTGAATCTGGCTCCCAGGCATAATAGTCATTGTCATATATGTTGACCTTGATGTACTCGTTATCTGACAACTCTTCTGGTTCAAAGGCATTCCCAGCCTCTGGTGTATCATTGTTGAGGTTCTCCACCTCATCATCTTCAACATCAGGTTTGTTACCTGAGTCTACTCCTTCCTCATTAGGAATAGCTGTGTGTGCTGCGTGTGCATATGCACATGGCTTGGCCATTGGTCTTTCACCACCACCTGGGCATTCTTTTGCATAATGTCCAGGTTGTCCACACTTGAAGCAAGTGTTCGCCATGAAGGGGTGACCTGCTTCAGCTCTTGGAGGCCCATTTGATGTCTGGACAATGTCAGCAGCCTGTTTTGGACAATCATCATCTTGGTGTGGCCCTTGCTGAGAGTCCTGCACTGCTTGGTCCCACTTATTTGATGAGCAGTCACTCCAGAAGCATTGCTTCCAATCTGGTGCCAACCTTACTACAAACCAAGGGTTTGTATTGCTTACCATCTCCTTCTGACAGGCCCGGAAGATGCCTACCTTCTGAGGTTCCAGTCTCTTTGTTGGGCAAGTCTTTGAGCGATGCAGCTCCAAGTGTTTTGCTATCTTGTGGGCTTGCTTGTAGTGCAATGCATGCACCACAAATTCCTCTGCAGTATTGACTTTGGGCAAAAGCCCATCATTGCAGATGAGAGATTCTCTCATTGCATCAGGCATTCTATGCAGGAATATATCTATCATTACCCAGTTGTTTGGGTAAATGGATATGTTCTGTGCATGGTCTATTAAGGTATTGTAGAAACCTTGAACTCCTAGCTTCTTGGTATAGGAGATTGTGATAAATGCCTCCCTTGCATCCTGCATTGTAGATGCACTTACAAACCAATTATACAGCTCAAGGATCACATCCTTGAAGGTCCACTACTGTCTTGCATGATTATAGTGCAAGACATGATGTTTAAACCAATTCTTGGCTGGTCCATCCAAGAACTCGGAGAGAACAAATACTTGTTCTCAATCCAGATGATTGCCACAGGCTGCCAGATGGTTGCATACATCCATCATCTAGTTTTCCAATTGGCTGAACTTGGATTCACCCTGATACGGATAAATGTGCTTTGATTCCGCTTTACATGATTTTATTCCCTCTAGTAGGTGTAATGCTATGCTTACAGCATCATCAATAATACTACTGAGGTGCTGGTGCATATTCTCATTATACACCTTTGTTACCTCATTCAGACCTGGTGTTTTATTCCTGCCTTCAGCAAGAGGTACCATGGAAAATGCTCATACAGGTCACTGGCTGACCTGTATAATGAGGTCTCCCAGCATCATTCCAGTAAGGTGGGACGTCTCATCCACCTCGGTCCTCTAATACCTGCCAGTTAGGGATTTGACTCAATGATGTAGTGGGAGGGTTACCGCTCCCACTGTCTGGCTGCATTGTCCTTCTCATTTTGTCAATGGAAGTTATTCCATCAAACACAATACCCTGATTGTCAATCCAAGAGTGTCCCTGGCAATTCAGGTCTTGGTTGTGCATGTGCTAATACGCTACTTATTCAGCAAACTTCTCTGCTAGTGGTACTCAATTATTCAGTGGTGGTTTCTCTACTGATTCACATTTGACTTGCAGAGAAATCACTTTCTCCACTTCCACATCGTGGCTTTCTACTACTGGGATGGTAGATACTGATTTGACTGTTGACAGAGGTCGTCCTTGGTGACCTTTGAAGATCTGTTGGTGTTGCGCTGCAGCAAATCTTGCTGCAAACTGTTCTTCTGTCTCCCCTATTTGCTGGAGAGCATATATGTTACTTATTGCTTTCTCCAGATGCCAAGAAAGCACTGGCTGCATCTTGACCAAAATATTTGGTATCAAGTTCACTCCATTGGACATCAAGGCTACTGAGCCTTAGTTCACTTTCCAGTATATGTAGGTATGCACCTCAAGCTCCAATATCAATTCATATATTCAACTGTATCTACTGGAGACACACTTTTACCTCAGGCTTGTATCATACATATGTGCTTAAGTACATACAATCCTAGTCATGCACATGTCATATCCTTTGTGATAGAAGGATACTTCTTCTACAACATCATACACTGAACTTATAAGGTGGACTCAACTCATCCACCTTCCTCATCATTGGAAGTCTTGTCATTGGAAGTCTTGTCTTCCCAGTGTACTGCTGGAGTTCTCTGCTCAGGGACAGTAGTTTCCTGAGGTGCAACATCTTCTTGCTGTCACTGTGTCAATGGAGTTGATTCAGTTGGAACTCTCTAACTGCCTGTCTCCAATTATTGCATCTTTTCCAGGAAGTACAACAAAGTTCTGCAACCTTCAGGAGGGCCTTGAGCAATACTCCGGGCCTGAAGCAATCTCCCTGGCCTTTCAGGCTGCATATATGGAGCATTGTCTCTCCTGGTGTTCTGTTTTAGGATCTCCCAGACTACTCCTATACTTGCTGCACCGCTGAGCACAGTACTTGGTCGTGCTTTGCTCCACAGAGCTCTACCTGGCATTTCCTGAGGCTGCTGGAGGAGTTCCTCTGTCATAGCCTCAGTGGACTCTAACCCAGGATGAACCAGGTCAGCTGAGACTGCTAGCGGGTACGCTAGCAACTGATCAATGGTCTCACCATCACATGTTGGTTCAAATAGTTGATTGGGATCCATCCAATCACAATGTTATATGTCTATGTGGGTTCAGGTGCATGCATCAAGAAATGGATGCATTGTTTGTTTTTGTTTGCAAAGGTCTCTAGACTAAAAGTCTAGAATCACAATTAATTGCTATAGTACTCAAATTGAATCCAAAAGGTTTAAAAGTGAAAACGTAGTCAAAGAAATAGTAAAGCCTTACTATTACACAAGAGAACCAGATCAATATTTGATTTCAGTACTACATAGTGTAACAGTAAAATTGGCTCCATGGCATTGATGCTTCTGTTAGCTTCATTTCTGTTGCTTCAAAATCCTTAGTTTGATATTGGTTTGTACTAAATTCATTGAAAAACAAAGCCAACAAAATGACATTGGTATTTCCATTAGCTTCATTTTTGTTGCCTCAAAATCCATTGACTCAGAATGCACTGCCTGGAAATCTACTCAGAATAACTGATTGTGTCAATCTTAGAATAGTTTGATATTGGTTCATATGCAATCTGTTGGAAAATGAAGCCAACAAAATGATGTTGACATTTCCATTAGCTTCATTTCCATTGCCTCAATATCTGCTGGCTCAAAATCTGTTGCCTAAAAATCTGCTTGGAATAATGGATTTTGTCAACCTTGAAACAGTTTGATACTAAATCTGTTCCCTCAAATCCATTGAAAAACCAACAAAATAACATTTATGCTTCCATTGGCTCAAAATCTGTTGGCACAGAATCCATTGGCTGTATTTGATTGTTTCACCTATTGTACCCAACAAATGTGTTGATTAACATAACAACCTCAATTTATGATTAAATATTTCTTATGTAAGGCATTTTTGAAGACAAGTTCTAATAAGCCCTGTGAGTTATTGCATAACTTCCTGACAGTCCCTTGTCCAACTACTCAGAACATAGCCCCTTTAGGCACTACATGTCTCTCCATGGGGATAGCCAGTTCCTCATAGTCCATGAACACTCCTTTGTCAACAAAGAAGTGATCTGTTGCTCCTGAATCAGCATATGTCTACTCTGGAGGTATGTGCTTCAGACTATCTTACAATCTGTGACTGATCAGTTCCTGTAATTGCAGGGTAGACTGTAGCAGATAGTAATGTAATTTGGGGTTGTATGGGTGACTGTGGAGTGGTGGCATTTTGTGTAGTAGATGCTGAAATGTTTGCAGCTGGCAGGGTTCCAGAGGTATGCATCTCAGTTGATGGAGTTTGAGATATCTCGCTCTTGTTCCTAAAGTTTGGCAGGAACTGACCCTTCTTTTCCCCACCTCTCCAGTAGCAATTTTCTATGGTGTGGCCATTTTGTTGGCAGTTCAGGTTGATATATACTAACTTTGGCTTTGTCTGTGCTTGCAATGCTGTGGTAGAGATGCCTGCCTTCTGCTTTTGGAGAATGAGATAGTCTCAGTAAACAGTGAGTGCCACATTATGTCTTTAGATGTTGTCATGGAGTATAACCCAGCTATCACTGCATTCCAGGATTCTTAGAGAGATGTGATCAGAATTGTGTGGAAAGCTGCATTGTCCAACTTCGCTTCCTTCTCCGTTGTTAACTCCCATTTCTCTCTGATATCCTCCACATGCTTCAGGAAGTCCATACCAATTCAGATCTTTCTTTTCCAAAGGTGCAGCTGGTGCTGTTAGGGTACTTCCTGTTAGCACAAATGTGCCATCAAGAAGCACTTACCATCCTGCCAGGGGTGCTACTGTACGCTTAGATTGACTTGTGCATCTGATCTTAATATTAGTTGATTATAAAAAGGACTGAGGATTGACTTTTACATCTGATCTTAGACTATATAGGGCTTGATTTCTAACAGGCTGTGCAGTTGAAGGGCACCCTACAGAGTGAAATAATAATATATACTCTATTACAATCAATATGATATTTTCTATGACAAAAAAAAGACAAACAAAAAAAAGATCTTGGTCATGCCGTGCATTGCAACGGCCCATAGCATCACATTACTATTTTGATGGTTGCTGACTGTGCTTGGGACTGTATGCTCTTGGTTGTGAACTTGCCAAGACTGAGGCAGTCAATTGGATGAAACTTGTCTATCAATGCGCTCAACCAAACTGACGGCCTTGTCATTATATGGTCCTGAGTAAAACTTGATATTATCAATGTACAGTAGCGTACTTCTGTCCCAAGGATGTCCAATAGATGGAGCCAACGATGGTCATTAATATATGACAATTACAGAAAAGTGATCTCGTATGTACTACATGTTACTACATCTTCTTGCATGATAAGGCAGCTAATGGCGACTCCTGATCATCCTGGGGCAACTGGTGGTGTTGCAGTGGGGTCCTCATCAACAATTCAGGAGAACTAGGTGAGTCGGGGGGAGGCATCGCCGGGTCCTGGCGTCTAAAAGTAGTCAAATGCTTTTTCTTGAGTTTTTGTCTGTGGTGATAACATCACTAACTCCCTATAAGCAGAATGTAGACTTATTGCTAGTCTGTTATTATTAGCGTGCTATAATGGTGACTGATAGTTAGCAAAGAATCTTTCAAGGATAACCACCTGATTGTTCTCAGTCGACCATCTGAGCACGCAACGGAAGTAGCTGTCGGTAGGACAGAAGCTTTTTGGCAGAAACTTCTGATGGTTTATTGGTATGTTATGTTTTTGTGGTAGACGACGGATTGGTAGATGCGCGGTAAGTGAGAGGACGCTGTTGGAAACGGTGACGGAAATGCTGTTGGATACAACTCCTTGAGAAACATGCTTCAGACCCCTTTCCAGGCCAACAACCCAGCGAGCCCCCTCCTGTCAAAGTCAAAGGAGAACACCACTATGAGGTCGACCACATCCTTGACTCCCAACTTGTCCAGGGACAACTGCAATACTTGGTATGCTGGAAGGGCTACAGACCTGGAGACGACACCTGGAAACCCCAAAAACATCTTGCCAGTGCCCCTGCCAAGCTCCAGGACTTCCACTGGCAACATCTCTCCAAACTCTGGGACTCCCAGGACTAGACTTTACAGATGGTCTTAGTGAGCATAACTCCCGCCTCTGGATTCATCAAGGATTCAACTCCCACTCAGACTCCTACATCTCTTTTGCTCTTCCTCCTCCATTACTAAGAAAAATTTCCAGCAGGCAATGGACCAAGAAACAACTACATTCAACTATCAAGGACTATGCACAAACATACAGGCTAAAAGTACAAAATTAAACACAGACGGGGCTGGTTAGGACAGGGCAGGCCAGGGGTTTATGCTTGTGTCACTCCAGTCCAAGCCCTGCCAACTCCCCTCCCCCCCCACTCCACCCCACAAATGCCCTGCTTCCCCCTGCGATGGAGCTGCCCCTTCCCTCCGCTGCTCCACCACCTCTCCTGGCCGTCCCATGTTCTCAATTGCCAAAGCCTCCTCCATCTGCAGAACAAGCACTGCCACATTATCTTCATAATGAAGCAAGTCCTCTTCAGCATCCATTGCAACTTCCAACCATGACCCCAGAGGCAGCACATTCCTCTGGCAGTGCCCTGCCAGCAACAAGTCAAGTCTAGCTATGCCTTGCTCAAGCTCCGGCAGCAGGTCAAAGGGCATCCTGCCCAAGCCCTTGCAAATTGAAGCCTGAGCCGCCAAGGCCCCGTCAAGCAACACACAATGCTCACAAACCCAACCTAGGGGCAGAGAGTCAGCACTCCAGGGACAGAAAAGCCAGAACAAGCACGTATGCAACACCGCTCTCCTCTCCACCATGGTCTCCTCCATCAAACAATCCCGCTGCCTCTTTGCTGACTCCCCTGCTCTTCAAACCTCTCAAACCTCTTGCATCAGTCGCTGCACCTGCTCCACCTCTGCACTAGACATACCCTGCTCCTGCTCCTCTGCAAGTGCACCCCCCAACCTTGCTGTCTCCAACCGCTCCCACCTGAGCCTTGTCTGGAGGTCCAGCATCTCACAAGCTTGTGTGTTCAGGACTTCCACCGCCGCTTGACAGTTCCAGTGTGCCTCGTTACAATTTGCACGCACCTCGACCAACTTCGCCTCTTGCTGTGCCAACCTCCTCATTGCCAGTTCCAACCTCCAGCACAAGTCCAGGTTGGCCACCAATAGGGCCCGGTCAGCCAACACCTGAGGATGGTCAAGTAGCTGTTCCGACTGCGGAGAGTATACATTAGAGCAAGAAAGCCCCACCACTAGGGAGGCCGAATGCTGGGAACGTTTGGCGGGCTGTGTCAGGGGACTTCCTTTTCTGGCCATCCCAGAGATCTCCGGGACCCTCTGGACTTCCTTTTCCAGCCATTTCCTTTTTGGGCCATCCCGGAGATCTCTGGGATGCTCCCTTGCAGTTGTCGGACTTCCCCAAGATGTTGTACAGTCGTTCTCATGCTCCCACCCCCGTACTGATGCGCCACGCCGTGGCAGAGGAATCCTTAGACTTATTTTCTTCGGATTTCCCTTTGCCAGGTGATTAGTTATTTTCCTGTAATATGTACTGTCTCTAATACACTTTGGATTTCCCTCTGCTAGTTGTGTGACTTAGCTGCAACCTCCGGAGGTCGCCCTTACAGCAGAACAAGTCTCCTAATCCCAGTCTGGTAGCCCCCTATAGCCGCCAAACACCTCCTGGCTCCTATTTGTTGCTCCCCCACCAGTTTTAAGCACTGCCTTGTCTATGTCTCAGCCCACCGCTCTAGAAGTGCTCCTGGATGCTGCCACCTCTGGTGAGGAAGCCTGGACCCGCCTGCTCCACCTAGAAACGCAGGTGCAACTCACCCAAGCCTTCCTTACCCAGCACTCCGCCGAACTCACCCACCTCCGACAAACCACCGACACCATCTCCGACTCTTTCCATACCCTCCTTGAACGCCTTGCCCTGGCGGCACCTAACCCCCCGCCGCCTACTCCGCCGGTGCAGCACCCACGTGCTGTGCAATCCCCCATCCCAGCATGGGAGCGCTCCAACATCCCATGCCCGGCGACCTCTGACGTCTACAACGGCAACCGCGCGTCCGGAGAACGCTTCCTCCAGTCGTGCGCCACCTATCTCCAGCTCTGTGGCGACGATTTTGTATCTGACGAGCTGAAAATTGCATGGGTCTTGTCCTACATGAAGTTGGGACAAGCGGCCACCTATGCGCTGAGGGTTTTCCGACGCCCCGGAGGCGTCACGAGCTTTACGGACTGGGCCGAGTTTGAACAAGAGTTCTGGGATGAGTTCTTTCCCCGGAACCCCGCCAAAAGCGCTGCGCTGATTCTGAGGGATAGGGAGCAGTATGGCCAAGAGAAACACTCGCTGGACGAGTACATCGACTTATTCCATGCATTGGTTGAGCAGGCCGAGTACCCCGACGGCCTGCAACTCTGCCTTACCTTTCGGGAAGGGCTCCATCCGACCCTGATGGAGCGCATTGACAACCTTGCAGAGGGTCGACCGGCTGACGACCAGGTCTTTGCATGGTACTGGGTGGCCTGGGAGCAATGGCAGCTCATGGAGCTCAAGCGTGACCTCCGCAAGCCTGCGCACCCTGCGCCTCCGATGTGACCCCCCACAATGCTCCCCCGCAGGTTCCCAATCCCAACCCTGCCCATGGCAACAGTCGCACCCCCGACAATTCCAGCACTACCTCCAGGCGCGCCAATGGATGTGGACGCCTCCCGACA
Source organism: Termitomyces sp. MG148 (assembly GCA_003313785.1). Lineage (NCBI taxonomy): Eukaryota > Fungi > Basidiomycota > Agaricomycetes > Agaricales > Lyophyllaceae > Termitomyces > Termitomyces sp. MG148. The sequence goes on along the minus strand of QLOM01017544.1, from coordinate 14,462 downwards.
GCATGCCCCGCTCCCCCTCTCATGCCGACGCTGTGGCACGCAGGGCCATTTTGCACGTCACTGCCCCAGGGGTCTGGAAGTGCGCTACCTCTCCCTGGAGGAGCAAGAGGAGCTACTCCTGCAGCTCCTGGCGGCCCAGGACATTGCTGGAGTGCCCTCTCCAGATACCCCCATCCCAGAGGAGGCATCAAAGGACGCTCACGTTCTGAAAGGCCAGGAGGAGCAGAGTGAGGGTTTTCAGGGGCGCGGCAGGTGACCAGTACGCCCCCGCCGCTTAGTGCTAACAGGTTTGCATGTTTGTCGGTAGAAGAAATCAATACAGCCTCTGCCGATAGCTCCCCAACCATAAGCGCTACTCCTGTCGTACCCAACAAACCCCCTCAGCCCTCTCCAACACCTGCCCGAACACGCCTCCCTGCCTGGGAGCGCCGCCTCCCCCGCCGTTACATAATTGCCTCCACTCCATCGCCCAACTCACTCCGGATGAACGTGGAAATTGAGACAACCGACATGCAACAGACCCGGAGCGTGTCGGCCCTCCTAGACTCTGGAGCCACTGGGCTCTTTGTGGACACCAGCTACATAGAACGGCACCAGCTCACCACTCGACCCCTGCTTGCCCCAATCCCGGTATACAACGTCAACGGTACCCGCAACGAAGCGGGGTCCATCAAGTCCGTGGTGGACCTTGTTCTTCGCTATCGGTTCCATGCGGAGCGCACTACCTTTGCCATCACGAGCATTGGTAAACAGGACATGATACTGGGATTCCTGTGGCTCTGGGAGCACAACCCGGAAATTGATTGGGCTACTGGAGAAGTGAGCATGAGCCGGTGCCCCCGGCGCTGTGCAACCTGCGCAGAAGAAGTGAAGAAGGAGCGGCGCACCGCAATGCAGGAACACACAGCTATCAGGGCGTGCCGCGTAGGTCACCTCCCCTTTGCTGATCTTGACCTGCTGGATCCCCCGCCTCTGGCGTTCCCTTGTAGGGAGGCCCTCTATGAGGACAACAGGCACGGTGGGAGAAACCCTAGTCAGGAGGAGGGACGTGAAGGAGAGTTCCTACCTGCGCAGGACCTGGAGCTTCCAGATGAAGCCATTGAGGTAAGAGACCGCATCTACGCCACCACGCTACGACCCCCGCCAGCGGCGGAGGAGATCCAGGCCAGCCAAACCACTTCTCAACGGCTAGCCCAGGCCTTCGCAGCCAACGCCCAGCCCCGGACGTTCCGGGATGCGGTCCCCAACCATTTGCACGACTTTGAGGATGTTTTCTCTAAGGCCTTGTTCGACTCCCTCCCGGAGCGCAAGCAGTGGGATCACGCCATCGAGCTCCTGCTGGACTCAAAGCTGGCCAACTGCAAGGTTTACCTGCTCGCACCCAAGGAGCAGGATGAGCTTGACGCGTTCCTCTGGGAGAATCTGGAGTCCGGACGAATCCGCCCCTCAAAGTCTCCAATGGCCTCTCCAGTGTTTTTCATCAAGAAGAAGGATGGCTCCCTCTGGTTGGTCCAAGACTATTGGGTACTCAATGCAATGACTGTCAAGAACCGCTACCCACTCCCTCTCATCTCGGAACTGATCAACAACCTCCAGGGTGCGCGCTACTTCACAAAGTTGGACGTCCAGTGGGGCTACAACAACGTGCGCATCCAGGAGGGAGATGAGTGGAAGGCCGCGTTCCGGACCAACTGCGGGCTGTTTGAACCTCTAGTGATGTTCTTCGGACTCACCAACAGCCCTGCCACCTTCCAGACCATGATGAACAACATTTTCCAGGACCTGATCGCGGACGGAGTGGTTTGTGTGTATCTCGACAACATCCTCATCTATACCAAGACGCTAGAGGAGCATTGTCGGATCACACGGATCGTCCTGGACCGTCTCTGCCAGCACCAGTTGTACCTCAAGCCAGAGAAGTGCAAGTTCGAGCAGACGCGCATCAAGTATCTCAGACTTATCATCTCCCACGGCATGGCAGAGATGGACCTGGTGAAGGTGGCTGGCGTGATGCAGTGGCCGGAGCCCCGGAGCAAGAAGGAAGTACAAGCCTTCCTGGGGTTCACAAACTTCTACCGGCGCTTCATCCAGGACTTCTCCCACCATGCACGTCCCCTCTTTGACCTCACCGAGAAGGATGTCCCTTGGACCTGGGGCGATGCGGAGCAATGGGCCTTCAACGCCCTCAAGTCTGCCATCATGTCCAAGCCTGTTCTGCTCTTCCCAGACAACGACCAACCCTTCCACGTCGAGGCCGACAGTTCTGACTTCGCAACCGGTGCAGTCCTATCCCAACAGTCCCCGGAGGATGGTAAGTGGCACCCCGTTGCCTTCTACTCCAAGAGCCTCAACGCCGTGGAACGAAACTACGAGATCCACGACAAGGAGATGCTCGCAATCATCCGGTTGCTGGAGGAGTGGCGCCACTTCCTTGAGGGGGCCTGCCACAAGTTTGAAGTCTGGACGGACCACAAGAACCTGGAACACTTCCGGACGGCCAAGAAGCTGAACCGCCGCCAGGCCCGGTGGTCCTTGTACCTTGCCAACTTCGACTTCACGCTGCACCACAAGCCGGGCCGGAGCATGGGGAAGCCCAATGCCCTCTCTAGGCGCGCAGACCACAGCTCCGGTGCAGGAGATAACAATAACATCACCCTCCTCTGTTTGGAGCTGTTTGCCATTCGTGCCTTGGAAGGGGTAGCTGTACAGGGAGACGAGGTCAACATTCTCCAGGACATACGTCGGGGAAACTGGGAAGGTCTACAGGAAGACTCGGTTGCCAAAGCCGCTCTAGCACTATGTTTGGGGCACCCCTCTGGTGCCAAGTCGGTACGTACAGACAAGTGGGGCCTGCAGGACGGCCTCCTCACCTTTTGCAGGCGGATATACGTGCCAAATGACCTGGAGCTCCGTTGGCGCATTGTTGAGCAGCACCACGACTCCCGTGTCATGGGGCACCCTGGTAGGTGGAAGATGCTGGAGCTGGTCTCACAAAACTACTGGTGGCCACAGATGTCCCGCTACATCGGCTCCTACACCAGCACCTGCGACCTCTGCCTTCGGACAAAACCACACCGGCACCCCCCGACGGGCCATCTGCAATCCCTGCCTACACCGGCGGCGCGCTGGAGTGTGGCCTCCATCAACTTCATCGTGGAACTTCCAGACGCACACGGATACGATGCAGTGATGGTGGTGGTCGACCTGTATGGAAAGCGAGCTCACTTCATTCCAACGCACACGACCTGCTCAGCAATGGGCGCAGCCAACCTGTACTGGAAGAACGTCTGGAAGCTCCATGGCCTCTCCAATGCCTACGTCTCTGACCAGGGCCCCCAGTTTGTGGCAGACTTCACCCGGGAGCTCTATCGTCTCCTGCACGTCAAGCTCCACACTTCCACCGCCTACCACCCGCAGTCCAACGGCCAGACCGAACGCGTCAACCAGGAACTGGAACAGTACCTCCGGCTCTTCTGCAACAAGTGGCAGGACGACTGGGATGAACTCCTCCCGGAGGCCAAGTTCCAGTACAATAACCGTGTCCATGCCTCCACGCAGTACTCTCCGTTCTTTCTGGACACTGGCAGGCACCCCCGGATGGGCTTTGAACCGCATGCACAACGATCGGAGAATAAGTCGGTCAATGAGTTTGTTGACCGTATGCGGAAGGCACAGGAGGAGGCGGAGGCGGCCCTGACCAAGGCCAAGGATGACATGGCCCGCTATTACAACCGAGGACGCTTGCCGACCCCCCAGTACAAGCCCGGAGACCGAGTCTACCTGGACGCCTCCGACATCGTGACCACTAGGCCATCCCAAAAGCTCTCACACCAACAACTGGGGCCGTATGTGGTTGAGCGCCAGGTAGGACTGTTGGCCTACAGGCTCCGGCTGCCCACCAGCATGCGGCGCCTCCATCCGGTCTTCAACGTGGTCAAGCTTTCGCCCACCCTGGACGACCCAATTCCAGGTCGACGTGTCTCACCTCTGCCACCTCCGGTCATTGTCAACAACCACCCGGAGTACGAAGTGGAGAAGATCCTTGACAGCCATCTATTCCGGCACAAGCTGCAATACAAGGTCAAGTGGAAGGGCTACGGTATTGAAGACATCTCCTGGGAATCCGCCGAAAACGTCCACGCGCCTGCCCTGGTGAAGGACTTCCACTGTAGTCACCCTGAGGCTCCCCACACAATCCGGGGCATCTACCCCATCTCCCCAGTGGACCGCACGGTCCGCAACTTGTTCTACCTGGTGCGTCGAGATGCCGCACTCTAAGGGGGGGGTGATGTCAGGGGACTTCCTTTTCCGGCCATCCCAGAGATTTCTGGGACCCTCCGGACTTCCTTTTCCAGCCATTTCCTTTTTGGGCCATCCCAGAGATCTCTGGGATGCTCCCTTGCAGTCGTCGGACTTCCCCAAGATGTTGTACAGTCGTTCTCACGCTCCCGCCCCTGTACTGATGCGCCACGCCATGGCAGAGGAATCCTTAGACTTGTTCTCTTTGGATTTCCCTCTGCCAGGTGATTAGTTATTTCCCTGTAATATGTACTGTCTCTAATACACTTCGGATTTCCCTCTGCCAGTTGTGTGACTTAGCTGCAACCTCCGGAGGTCACCCTTACAGTAGACCCTCTGCAAGGTTGTCAATGCGCTTCATCAGGGTCGGATGGAGCCCTTTCCAAACAGTAAGGCAGAGTTGCAGGCCGTTGGGGTACTCAGCCTGCTTGACCAATGCGCGGAACAAGTCAATGTACTCGTCCAGCAAGCATTTCCCTTGGCCGTACTGCTCCCTATCCCTCAAGATCAGCGCGGCGCTTTTGGCGGGGTTCTGGGGAAAGAACTCGTCCCGGAACTCTTGTTCAAACTCAGCCCAGTCCGTAAAGCTCGCAACACCTCTGGGGCGTCAGAAAACCCTCAGCACGTAGATGGCCGCTTGTCCCAACTTCATGTAAGACAAGACCCACACAATTTTCAGCTCATCAGATACAAAATCATTGCCACAGAGCTGGAGATAGGTGGTGCATGACTGGAGGAAGCGTTTTCCGGATGCGCGGTTGCCATTGTAGACGTCAGGGATTGCCGGGCACAGGATGTTGGAGCGCTCCCGTGCTGGGATGGGGGATTGCACAGCACGTGGGTGCTGCACCGGCGGAGTAGGTGGCGGGGGGTTAGGTGCCGCCAGAGCAAGGCGTTCAAGGAGGATACGGAGAGAGTCGGAGATGGTGTTGGTGGTTTGTCGGAGGTGGGTGAGTTCAGCGGAGTGCTGGGTAAGGGAGGCTTGGGTGAGTTGCACCTGCGTTTCTAGGTGGAGCAGGCGGGTCCAGGCTTCCTCGCCGGAGGCGGCAGCGTCCAGGAGTGCTTCTGGAGCGGCGGGCTGAGACATAGACAAGGCAGTGCTTAAAACCAGTGGAGGAGCAACAAATAGGAGCCAAGAGGTGTTTAGCGACTATAGGGGGCTACCAGACCAGGATTAAGAGACTTGTTCTGCTGTAAGGGCGACCTCCGGAGGTTGCGGCTAAGTCACACAACTGGCAGAGGGAAATCCAAAGTGTATTAGAGACAGTACATATTACAGGGAAATAACTAATCACCTGGCAGAGGGAAATCCAAAGAGAACAAGTCTAAGGATTCCTCTGCCACGGCATGGCACATCAGTACGGGGGCAGAGGCATGAGAACGACTGTACAACATCTCGGAGAAGTCTGACAACTGCAAGGGAGCATCCCGGAGATCTCTGGGATGGCCAGAAAAGGAAGTCCAGGGGGTCCCAGAGATCTCTGGAATAGCCAGAAAAGGAAGTCCCCTGACACCATTGGAGTTTTATCACCTACTACCCAGTCCTCCTCATCTTCTCAAGCAATTTATTCCCTCTGTATCGTCTTCCTTGCTGTGAGGAGTGCTGAAGTTGGTCTAGTCATGTGTGTAGACCAACATAGTGGTTGTGTTGGTGTAGACACAGATGGTGGCAACATTGATTGTGCAAGGATAAGTATTTGATTGTTGTCAGAGTTGTTTCTATTGGTGGGATTGGGATGGATTGGTCCACTATCAGGGCGAATGCATGGGGCAACAGGTTGCCATGTAGGGAGGATGCCTGGGACATTGTAGTTTGGTACTGGGTCCTTGATAACTGTCTAATCACTGTTGTCTAGGATGGTCAGTGCTTGGTGGCCAGTTCCTTCCTCAAAAATGATGTCCTGTGAGATCACAATTGATCATGATCCTTGGTCATATAACCAGTAGCCTCCATTTGCATAGCCAACCAAACATGTCTTTACTAACCTAGGATCAAGCTTGGATTTGATCAGTTTATCTGGTACCTTGGCCCATGCCAGACACTCCCAGGGCCTGAAATGGTCTACTTTCTGTCTTCTGCCAGTCCATGCCTCCTTGGAAATAACTCCCAGATGATGTAACATGAGAAGTAAATTTCTGGTGTACACCTGTGTGGCTGTGGCTTCTGCTCACAGTTCTTTTGGGAGTCTACTCTCTGTAAGCATACAACGTACCCCCTCAAAAATGGTCTGGTTTGCCCTAGTTCATTTTGGGCATGCGCATATAGTGTGATGACCTTCAAGATAATTCCATGGCTACCTAGGTACATCATCCATGACTCATTTATCCACTCATGGCCTGCGTCTACTCTGACTTCCCGCAACTTTTTCCCTGTCTGTTGCTCTGACTTTGCATGGTAGGTAGTGAGGACAACCAGGGTAGTTGTAGTATCTTTATGAGTCAAAAAGTATGCTAACATATGGCAACAAGCCACCATTGACCGCTAGCATCATGTACACTGCTCCTCCTAGAGATGGAACACTCAAGGGCTCTCAGAGATCAATGTGCACACATTTGTTTAACGTTCCTTCAGGTATCACTTCAGCATTGTATGGGCACAAGGCGTGTTTACCATATACACAATCTTCGCAAACCCCAGGTACATCCAGATCTTCTTTTATCACCAATCTATCCACTAAATCCTTTGCTAGCACATTTTTAATGGTTTTTACACTTGTGTGGCCAAAACAGCAATGCTATACTTCTAGCACCATAGGCTTCATTTGTGATTTTGCAACTATTGCCATTGAGGAGTTGGTATCTGTGAGCATGCCTAATAGGTACATTCTCCCTGTTCCCATTCCACATAGAACTTCCCTTTCATTAGGGTCTTGGAAGCATACCTGTTCTCCTCTGAAGATGATGTTAAAACTGGCTCTAACAAATTTATTAATTGAAACCAGGTTTGATGCTAGGTCTGAGGCATGTAGAGTGTTTTTAAAAACAAGCTCAGATGATTCATAAGTCATTTTGCATATTTTATTCATGGTGCCTTGACCAACAACCCTGAACATTGCTCTCTTGGGTGCTGCATGGCCTTCGATAGGGTTTGGGAGCTCTTTGTAGTTGGCAAAAGCATCTCAGTTCACAAAGAAGTGATTGGTGGTGCCTGAATCAGCATAGGTGGGGATGTCTGGGGTTTTTGTAGCGAATGCCCCTGTTCATTTTACTAACTCTAGGTGCTCAGGGTCTCTTATCTGTTGGGTAATAGTCACAGATAGTGCGGTGCCTGGGGTGGCATTGGCATCAACATTGCCATATTTGCTGCAACATTTGCATTTGGCTGCTTTGTAGCTGTTGTAGTGTTGTCTTGGGATGTTATGCTAGTTTTATTTCTGTTCTAGAATTTGGACAGAAACTGGCCTTCCTTTTCCCCTCCTCTCCAGTAACAGTTTTCAATTGAGTAACCAGTGTGTCTGCAATTCAGATTTATGCATACCAACCTCTGTTTTTGGTTACTAGATTAGGCTTGCGAGGCCGTTGCTGATATTTTGGCCTTCTGCTTTTGTGAAACTAGTCAGTCCCAGTGGGTGATGAGTGTGGCAATACCATCCTTTGATTTTGTTGTGGTGTACACTCCTGCTACAACAGCATTCCAGGATTCTAGGAGTAATGAGATGAGGATTGTACAGAAAACTGAATTGTCAATCTTTGCTCCCTTCTTCATTGCAGCTCTCCACTTCTCCCTCATATCTTCAATGTGCTTAAGGAAGTCTGTTCCATCTCTCCGTGGCCCATAAATGTTTTTCAGCATTCATTGCTGCTATCTTGAAAATACACCATAATTCTCTTTCAATGCTTGCCATTCCTCTGCTGCTGAGCCATCTATTTTAATGCCCAACCCTACCAGGTTCTTGGTGTTGTATATGATGAGACCAAGTGCCCAGGCATCTCTTTCCTCCCATTCCTTCAAGGATGGGGTTTTCAACATCTATTCTGTGACCTTAACCTCTGATATTTTTGTGTTGAACAATTCCTTGGGTTTTTCAATTGTACCCTCCAGATATCTGTGAGCTCCCCTTGCTCTTGCTGCAATGAGGACTCAATTTTTGAATATTGAGTAATTTGTACCATCAAAGTGAGCTTCTTTGGGGAAGTTAGGTGGGTTTGATGCATGGTTGGTTGTTATTTTGTGTAGTGTATGTGGATGTATGTATATTGTAATGAGTCTGTGTTTTTAGAGCTGCAGCTCTACAAAAAAAATGGGAAATGCAAATGGGGCCAATAACCTGTAGAGCAATACAGTAAATCAGTCCTCAGTTACACCAGATATATGTTGTACGACTATTATATTACCTGTAGAGCAAT
>QLOM01017538.1:0-15127 GCA_003313785.1 Termitomyces sp. MG148 | reverse complement strand
TAGTTTTTGATGAATCTGTTGACGACGAACGCGATAATGTCACAGGCACGTGATCGTCACGTAACTCAAAGTCCGAAGTGAAACTGGTTTTGATGCACCGGTGAAATTGTAATCTTGGTTTACAAGCAAGGAGAAAAATCACAAGACAAAAGGATGCCGTGCGGTTACTTTCAGGGTCAAAAGAACCGTCGATGCGACAGGATCAGCCATCAATTTTGCACCCCGCAATATCCCAACCGGGTTGTGTCACGTGGCGATCGCTTGTCTCGATTTCTTGTCCTGGACCATGACTGACCATCGACCTATAACATCCAGGGCCCGAGGTATCTGCAAGTACTACACCACAGACAGGGGCTGCTTCAACGCCAACTCCTGCAAGTTTCTACACTCAACCGAGCCAGCTATCGACCCTTCTGGTTCTCGTCCTCCCCTTCTCACTCCTTACGACCAAGCGAAGCGATGCAAGTACTATGCCCAAGGCGAGCAGGAGTATATATTAAATTATAGATCATTCCGTCTTACTTGCCTTCTTTCATAGGCTATTGCAAGAGGGGAGATAAATGCTGGTTTATCCATGAGAAGAGTGTGGCAGGTGCCAAGGACGATGGGGATGACGATTGTTGCAGCATCTGTTTTGAAAAACCCTCACTCTATGGTCTTTTGGGTATGTCTTTGTTCTCAACTCTCATCTCATCTACCGATCTGTTGGTGCCAGGCGGCTGCAACCACGTCTTCTGTATCGATGTATGTCATCTCCGCCGTCCTGCTATTCATCAAGTCCCCCGCTCACTATCAACAAGTGTATACGCAAGTGGCGCGATCCCTCAGGTAAAGGTCCCGACATTTCCAACCTCAAGAAATGTCCGATGTGTCGTGCACACTGTCGGTACATCATCCCCTCTTCTCGCTTTGTGAAAGATGGCTTGGAGAAAGAGCGGATAACACAAAACCACAAAGACAGTATGGCGCGGGTATCTTGCCGGTGTGTATACGATCTCACTCACTCCTTTGTACTCATTGATTAAGCGATTTTCAGGCATTTTGTGTCTACCAAAGCCGAGAATGCCGAGAATCCACTGTGTCCCTTTGGAGCGGAATGTTTCTACCAGCACCTCAATGATGATGGGACGGCTTACATCTTCCCATACGGAGCCGAATTTGCTCTGCGGGTGAGTGATTTGGTGAACTCTATTTCAGACATTAATCTTTCCCTTCATGAAGGACTGGACTCGTCGCAATCGCATCCATACCCGTCACCCGTTCATACCAGACCGCCTGGAATCTCTTTTTGGAAATGAGTCTGGTTTGGCTGGAACCTTCCTTATGGAAATGCTGGGCATGCTAAGGCAAGCTCTGGGGTCTTCTGAGGAAGGTGGCGCCAATGCAGGGAGAGGCCCCGAGGCAAATTGGCCTCGGAGGCGAATGGATTATCTTTCTGCATTGTATGCCGCGCGTGCAGAATTCTTGGGTGACGGTAACGACGGCGATGACATCCGGCCGGCCATTTTCGCGGAGGCGATGGCTTCACCCAACTCGGGTTCACAAAGTGACAGAGACAGCGGTAGCATTGATTGGGGATCTGAATTTGTCGCAGGTGGCGTTGAACATGTGGGTATAGCACTCCCGGAGCGTTTGGGATCATCGGTCTGTTGGTTGTTTGCACGTACCGAAATGTATTTAACATATATCTTAGCGCGATACCGAATCTCCAATCCCGCCTCTAGAACCTGTCAACATCCCTCATCAAGAGACACCCCCCTTACCGTTGGAACATCTTTATGCCGGAAGTGCTCCTCAAGATGATGATGAATTGCCAGCACTGCAAAGTGTTTCCAATTTCAGCGACAGCGAAGGTAACGACGACGGAGGTGAAGATAGTGAGCCAGACGGACATTTCAATCACGATCCTTCTGATGGCCTCCCGCCTCTGGAGAGAGTTGTTCAACCTGACGAGAACCCTTCCTTTAGCCGGAGGTTCAGGACCGTTGTCGAGAGAGATATAGAGAGAAGTGAAGAAGGGGAAACGATGGAAGAACAACAAGCCAGGACATTGCACGGTTCTTCTGCATCACCATCTGTGGCGCGGGATATCGAGAGATTCGAGACATCTATAGTGGCACAGAACGTGCCGGGACCTGCGTTAGAGCCACCATTTGTGACCGACGGGCGGGGGCGGGTAGTATGGAGCAACAAAGACGCAACGGAGACAATTGCGTCGCCAGAAACGCGAGAAGAGACTCGAGAAGAGGCGCAGACTCCTTCGAGTGCCGTTCGTTTGTTTGAATGGGTGACAGGTTTTTTCTAGTACATTTGTATATTATACACGATGCAAACATCAGTAAACAGCAGGCATGTCGTTGCCTTCGACGTCCAAGATCAAAGCGTCGTTGACGGAGCAGCTTGGGGCCAGTGCTCCGCCATATTTTGCTGCAATCAAGGCGTTTGTCACTGGCCAGACATCTCGCACAGAATTCGAGGAGGCCGTCCGTCAATACCTTGCAGTTCCCTCCCTTGTCCAGCTGCACAATGCCCTCATCATTTCCCTCTTTGACTGCACAATACACCGCCATCCACCTCCACTAATACCCCCGCCAGCCCCTGTCCACAAGCAGCCTCCTCTCAAGCGTAGGCGCACTGACGACCACAATCATGCTCTTCGTTCGACACGTCTGAAACGATGGACGTTGGGCACTGGCAAGCGTGAACGCGAAAGAATACGCGCTCTCGAAACATTCGAGCCGCTTATCCCACGTCTACAAACGGACGAGATTTCCAGCGAGCGCGGCGTCGTACTCTTACCTGAGCGCGGTGGTGAGGATTGATTATCTGCGGTGAGGACGAACACCTACTCACGTCTTGCTGCTAGATCCCCCGGGGAGTCGACTCCCCGTACACTTGTTTTCCATCAGTCGAGCCCCTACATTGGCTCACATATCAGACCGCATGAATCTTATTTCTGCCCAAAATAATCTAAATGCTCCTGCGCGTAATGTACCATCACTGATGAATCTTGCATGCGAGGTTCGTATGGCTACCATGAAATCCTTCGTATTTTCTGAGCCTCTACACAGGCAAAGCTCAAGCAGCTCATAACCCATGCGCTTACATTGACGTCAACCTCACATGCCGTCTCCTCCATTTCGCCTTCTACATCATCCAACCATATGCATCGACCTCCTGCTGTCCTCTCGACATCCGCCTTCCAAACCCTGCTCACCATCGCGCCCGCCGACCTTCCAAACAAGTCTGCCACAGCAATGCGTCTCGCTTTGGGAGAAACAGATGTCATGGACGATAGTTATGATGATATTGCGCTGCTGAAGGACCGTGAGGTTAGGGATCAGCGGTGGCAGATTGTGGCTTTGCTTGCGGAAAGAAGTGCAGTCAGGGAAGGTCTGCGGGGTGTCGCCGTTGCATGAGGAAGGTGTATCGACACTGCTTATGATTTCATCTTACGTTGAGACTTTCACTGCTTGCATGAATGTATATCCATAGTTGATTGTAAAATATTTCCCACAAAGATCACACATGTAACGAACGTTTCAGAGAACCCCCTCCTGCATAAAACAAATACGAGGGTTTTTAATGGAAGAAACTGTTCTTTCTTCGCTATCCCTGTTTGCGGCAACACCTGAACAGGTCCTTGAATCAAGACGAAGATCTGCGGTGGAATGGGGCAAAGACATGTCGTTGGAAGAATACCTAGCTCGTGACGAGTTCACCGACAAGCAAGAGGTGACTCGCAATGGAAAATTAATTACATGGTAAGTATCACAAAGGAGCCAATCTCCGACCGATTTCTTCTCCCCTGTCCATAGGGTCTTGGCACCCCGCAGTGACCCCACATCGCTCAGCTTCCTATGTTCCTGTGAAACGTATGTTCCACTCTTTCTATTAAACCCTCAGGCCTCATGCTTCTTCCTCATTGCACCATAGATTCCGCCGCGATGGCCTAATTCGCTCCGAATCTGACGCCAAACCAAAGAAAGCTGTCTGCTACGGAATCGCCTCCGTGTTCACTCCGCTATGTTTTCGAGGAAAAGGATACGCAAGCCACATGATGCGCCTGCTGCATTGGGTGATAGCAGAAGCATCTCTACTTCCGGCTGACTTCCCGACCGAGTGGGGTTTGCCTCCTGACCGAGTCGCGCATGCTGGTGATGGGATTTTCTCGGCGCTTTGGAGCGATGTTGGGGCCGAATTTTACAGGCGATGCGGACCTACGAAACACTCGGACGGTTGGGTTGTCCGGTCACCTTTTTCGACAACCTGGGACGTCAAGCAAGGGAAGTCGGACGCAGATACAACTGGTTGGACATTGTTAGACGAAGCTCATGCTATGAAACTCTGGGAGGACGACGCAGAAAATATTGCTCGTACATTCTCATCGGCTGATAATTTCAAGGTCTCCTTTACCTATCTTCCACACAAAGGCGTGGCCGCATTCCAGAATTGGCGTAACATCGATATCTTGAAGAAACGTGGCTATGCTGCTGCTATTCGACATTGGGGGGTTGTTAAAGATCCGCACACCTTCGCGACTTGGATTTTTGAGATTAAGACGTCTTCCAAAACGCTACTCATTACTCGCCTTAGTTCCCCCTCCGCGGAATTCGAGCATTTGTTGTCTATAGTGATGACAGTGGCAAATAAACATGGCATGGAAAGCGTTGAAGTCTACAATCTCCCCGACCATTTGCAATCCTCTGCTACGCGCCTTGGAGGGATTACTATCAAACGAAATGAACATCTCTCCTCTTTCAAGTGGTATGGAAAGGAAGACGCGACTGATGTCGCGTGGTTATTGAACGAAAGGTGATTTATTTTTACGATACAGTTTATTCACGCGATTTACCTCCATGCTTTCTCTAGGTTCTGTTGGTGCTGATCTTCGCACGCCTATTTCGGATACCCTTTGTATCGTATTTAGAGATTTTCACAACCAATCTTTGGAAGTGATCACAAATGCCTTCGAAAGTTCCTAAGCCTATCAATCACTCGTAGGTTAGAACAAGATCAGCAAAGGCTAACCTAACCAACCTTTATTTAATGTTTGCTAACTGATTGGCCAATCAGGCTTGTCACTAATCACAGGGCCTGATTTTCCCCAGGAAGTGAGTAAGTATAATGTACTACAGCATACACATGTTCTTAACTTCTCAGGGTTTGTAAGTCATGGACATGACCATTCTTGCCTCATTAAGCCTGTTCGCGGCAACGCCTGAGCAAGTTCATGAATCGCGAAGGAGAACTGCCACTCATTGGGGGAGAGGTCTATCACTGGAAGAGTATCTGGCTAGAGAGGAGTCCATTGGCAAGCAAAACCTAGCTCGCGATGGAAAGTTGATCATATGGTATGAAACAGCATCCCCAATCCGAATGGATTCTTACTTTGGAACTCAGGGTCCTAGCACCTCGCAGCGATCCAACATCACTTGACTTTTTATGCTCCTGTAAAACGTACTTGAACAATATTTCCCTCAAAGTTTTCCTTTTTGTCCTCATCGCACCGTAGGTTCCGTCGAGATGGTTTAATTTGCTCCCAACTTGAATCAGATACCAAGCCAAAGAAGGTGGTCTGCTACGGGATCGCCGCCGTATTCACTCCGCCGTGTTTCCGAGGAAAAGGGTATGCAAGCCACATGATGCGCCTGCTGCACTGGGTGTTAGCGGATGAATCTCTTCTTCCGACAAAGCCGTTTCCTGCTGAGTGGGGTACCCCTCCTCCCAGAGTCATGCACGCAGGTGATGGTCTGTTCTCCGTACTTTGGAGCGATGTGGGAACTGAGTTTTACAAACGATGCGGACCAACGAAGGAAACAGATGGTTGGGTTGTGCGGTCGCCTTTCTCGACAACATGGGATGTTAAACCAATAAACTCAAGCACCGACACTATAGGTTGGACATTTTTGGACGAATCTGGCGTTGTTAAACTTTGGGAGGAAGATGCGGAGAATATTGCTCACACACTCTTGCCGGCCGATAACTTCAAGGTCTCATTCTCCTGCCTTCCTCATAAAGGCGTTGCCTCCTATCAGTACTTGCGGAGGATCGATTTCCTGAATAAACATGGTTATACTCCCATTCAACATTGGGGGATTGCCAAAGACTCAACCACCTTCGCTACTTGGACTTTTGAAATCATGTCATCTCCTAAAACGCTAGTTATTACTCGCCTGAGTTCCTCCTCCGCAGATTTTGAGCATTTGTTGGATGCAGTGATGTCAGTGGCAAGAAAACATGGCATGGAAAGCGTTGAAGTCTACAATCTCCCCGATCATTTACAATCTTTTGCTATGTGTCTTGGAGGAATCACTATCGAACGAAAAGAACATCTATCCTCGTTTAGATGGTATGGAAAAGAAACTTCGAGTGAAGTCGCGTGGCTATTGAACGAAAGGTAACTCTAAATTTCCAAATGCAGCTCCTGGACCCCATAATCTCATGACCATCATCTACACATAGGTTCTGTTGGTGTTAATCCTACACCAGGGGTAGGTTAAGTTAGATACTTGTTATATGACATCGATACATATTGAAACTTTGTACAACTGAAAGTGATCATGAAATCTCACTTGAACCGCATGTCTCCGCACTCCGCGAAGGAGCGCTCATTGAACTACCGTCTCAAGTGGCTTTTTTGTGCTATTTGCATACCTGTCGTACTACTTATCTTTTCTTTGTCAGAAGCAGAGAGGCTTGAGGCTGGAGTCAAGAATGTCGAAATCGATATCCACCATGAAGACGACGGCGCGACGTATACCTCCTTGAATATCTCTGCCCCTATGATTCCTGCTCTATCTTTGACTGCGGTACTTCCGGTTAACCAAATTTCACTTTCTGGCCTCGAAGAAGCTCTCAAATCGCTACTTGGACCGTCTCAACTCCGCGAGATCATACTCCTTTGCCCTTACGCTAATCTATTCCAAACTCGCTCTGTCGTCCAAAAGACTGTTTCTTCATACCCAAATACTCCGGACATCCGCATTCAGGCAGTGCACACAAATGAAGATGCTCGTTTTTATGCTATTCACGCTGCTAACCAACTTTCTGGATGGGCTTTAATTCTGGACGAAGATGGACTCGTGGGGGAAAATAGTCATTCACGTGGCGTTCTTTTGCAACCACCAGCACTCTCGTTTCCATATGGTCCCAAAGGCGTATGTTTCTCTTGGTTCAACACGTTGGAGCCATGTATGCGCAGATCGGTGGGATTCCCGCAAGAAGCACACCATCTGTTGCCCCCATTTGTCATGCCTGCAGCCCTTGCAACAGAGAATGGTTTTACTTCCCCTACTGTCGATCCCTGGAGTCGTCTAGGTGAGTATATCGCTACAACTCGTACTGATGGGATTGGTGGCGTGGTCTTTGGTACCGGTGCTGACGTGGTAATTCACGATGTCGAGCTCGAACAAGTGATAATTCAACACAGCAGCGGAACATCTGGCCCACCTAATAACGAAAGCGTGCAACTTGGCGATTCAAATGTTGCAGGGACAATTGAGGACTCTACTTCTGGAGTCTTTGTGGTCATCCTTCCGACATTTGAAGACTTCCGCCAGCTGAGCCCGTTATTGTGTATGCTTGAGAATACCGGTGGGCACCGTACGAATGTCTGGATCTATGACGCGACAGGAGCTACCTTGGACTTGCAAGATGACCGACTTGTAATATCAGATCGCTGTACCTTATTCTATACAACGCTCACACTGTCTGACGCGACGGCACACAGACAGCGACTCTCTGCCTGGTTCCAGACCTTGGCTACTCAAGCCGATATCATCTTGAGTCTCCAGGAAGACAAGAGATTTACTAGTCTTGCTACGGATCCAATTATCAGCTTTCGCAAAGGTAGTGTTACTATCCGACTCTTTCGAAGTGATCTCCCTCATACAGAATGGATGGGCTCTCTTTCGCTCTTCGAATGGAAAAGTACGTCGATTCTTTCCCATCCTCGTTGAAAGTTACGAGGATATACACTAACTTCCTCAGACTGGAATAAACCTCAAATTGATATAAGTATTATCACAAACAACAGGCCTCTCTCCCTGACACGGCTGCTAAAGTCTCTGTCTCGATCCCATTTCTACGGCGACACAGTCAACCTACGAATCAATGCCGAACAATCTGCAGACGATGACACTCTAAGAATCATACAAAATATAGACTGGCCCCACGGAACTGTTTTCGTACACCACCGTATCGTTCAGGGTGGGCTCATGCCCGCCGTTGTCGAGTCCTGGTACCCTCTCTCGGACGATACATACGGTCTACTCCTCGAGGACGACGTGGAACTCTCACCTCTGTTCTACGCTTGGGCCAAGATGTCTCTCCTCCGCTACAGGTCCTCCATCTCAACTCCATGCAGACAATCTCACTCATACTCTCACTCAGGTACGGCGATCCCAAAAACCGATCCCCACTTCTATTCGGCATCAGCCTGTACCAGCAAAAGAACGTCGAACTACCGCCCGAAGGACGCCGTCCCTTCGACGCGCGCGCTCTCTTCAGCAGCCACGGAATATCCGATCCCGGCACACCCTACCTCTCGCCAATCCCCTGCAGCTGGGGCGCGATCTACTTCCCCGAACACTGGCGCGAATTCCACGCCTACCTCCCCCTCCGCCTCTCCGGAATACCCACCTTCAACAACAACAAACACAACAACGACTCCATCGTCCCGAACGTCCGCTCTAACAAATGGAAACGATCCTGGAAGAAGTACTTCATCGAACTGGCGTACCTCCGGGGGTACGTCATGCTCTACCCGAACTACCCGGACTTTGTCTCTCTCTCCACGAACCATCTCGAAGTCGGCTCGCACGTGAAGATCCGCACCGCGGAGAAGCAGAGGCAGTTCCTGGTCCCTTTGATGGAGACGACGCGTTGCGACTCTGTCGGGTTGCTCGATCTGCCTGCGCGGACTCTTCCCGCATGGGACGCGCTCCCGGTGCTCAATCTCACTGGACACATGACGACACTCGAGGCGCTGGCAAAAGTCGGACACGTACGCCGTGAGGAGCTAACGGGCTGTACAGACCATCCTGCCCTTTTCGACATCCGGCAGCTTTTTTCATGCACCACACCTAAATTGTAAACTACAATTCGATTAAAGGAAGGCATAAGTACCAACTGCTTCCACGATACATATATACATAAAAAGTTTATCCATTCAATTAAGAGCAAAGCAATCCATTCAAAGTAGCTTTCCCGTTTGACTCAAACATGATTAAATTGCACAAGAAGGATGCTTAATACATTAATCCATCGCACATTTAAATTCTACAAGAGCGAGCGGCATAATTCGAAGCACTACGGAAAGCTAACTAACCATAACACCAGGGGGACGGGGCAGATTGTTTCAAGTAACACGCATGTAAAAGGACAGTTCGAAGACGGGTGAGTAGCAAGGGACGGAAAAGTCAGGTAGGTAAGTGGATGATACGCGAAAACCAGTAGCATGGGGGGCGTGAGGGTGGGGGGACAAAGGGCAGAGCTGAATGGCAGAGCTGTATTTATTTACGCACGGGATGATGAATGTAAATGGGAGCGAGACAAAAGAGTACAACTTTTTCAAAGCAAAGCAGATAATTGGCTGGGATGATGACAAGAAAAAAAAATGCTAGAACACCACATGGATGGGATGGATGGGATGGATGGATGGATGATGGATTTGTAATTGTAAATTGGGGGAGAAGAAAAGAAAAAAGAAAAGAAAAGAGACAGTTCAATGCATGCTTGAGAGTGAGACCATTAAATTAAAGAAGATTGTAAGTCGGGGAAAAAAAACAAACTTTTTCAACGTCGTCGAGTTTTTAAGAGAATGTAAAAAGAGAGGGAGAGAGGGAGAGAGAGGGAGAGAGAGAGAAAGCGACATGCGATGCGATGCAATGCAATGGATTTCAATTCCAATTCCAATTCAAATCCAAATCCAACGGGGGCCCGGGATCCGAAGCGAATTCACATACTCAGATATTCAACGGGGGTACCGACGACGAGAAGAAATTATTCCGCTGCGCCGAGCTCGAGCCCCTCGACTTCATATTCGGATGATGCTGGTGCTGATGATGGTGCTGATGGCGCTGGTTCGCATTCGCATGATACGACGACGGGCCATAGCTCTTCCGCTTAAGCTTCCGCTCGCGCCTGAGCTCTTTGCGCGTTTTATGCGGGAAATTATCGTTTCGCTGGTTCTGCTGCTGCTGATGGTGGGGCGCGTGCGCGTGCGCGTGCGTGTGCGTGTGTGCGTTGGTCGGGGTGCGGTCGCCGTCTCGGTCTCGGTCGCGGTCGCGCACAGGGAGCAAGACAGGGGAAATGATGACGCTCATCTTGCGCGAGCGGCGGGGCGACGTGTTAGCCTTGTTGTGCCACAGCATCGTGCTGAGAGGGCTCGACTTCATCATGCTCCCGTAGTCAGTCTTGTTTGCAGGCGTAGACTCCGATGCCCAGCCGCCTTCTGCGCTCTCGCGGCTCTGGCGGAATGCCCCGACAGATATCACGTCCCAGCGATTAAAAGACTTGAGTTTCCGCGAATCATTGTCCGTTGAGGTGTTCTGGGTATCAGAAGGCTCGGGATCCAATATCGAGGGTTCCAACACGTCGTCGAGGTCGACAAGCTCTGCGTTTGCCATTTCCGGAGACATCGCGGCAGTCTTGTCCCCAACAGGCGTGACCAGATGCAAAGGCGAGGGAGCACATGGAATGGGTGACTGTTGTATTGCCAGGTGACGCTGAAGTATGTCTTCGACCTGCAAGATAGCCTTTGCGATAAGACACGTGTTACAGCTATCAAACTATTGAGAGGACTTACACTCTTCAAGTGCACAAAAGACGGCCTCCGACGGCGGAATCTCGGATGCGGGGAAGGGATATCTTTATGAAGGTCGTCAATGATGGCCTGACGGGCATCCTTGCTAGGCACAAAATGACCCCTGCGAGGACCCTGGCCGGCCGAGGAGACCTGGCTCCAACTCTTGGTGATCGACTCCTCATACTCGTCATGGTCGTCCGAGTCCCAAAAGACCCTGCCAGAAAGAATGTCAGCCGGTTTCGGCGAGTCGATGGACCGAGAAAATGAGTGCCGGTCCCGCGGGCCCGGGGATACAGCCGGACTCATGGTGGACATGGGATTAATTGCAGAAACGCTGAAGGGTGTCATGAAAAGCCTCATGGCACGCTCGTTGGGCAAATCGTCTTGACCCACAAGTTCTTCGTCTGTGGTCTCGCCGTCACCTTCGTCTGCGTCCTCTTCGTAGCCCCCATCGTCGACATCGGACATGTCGACGTCACTTTCTGGGCTTGGAGAGGGACTTGTTTCGGCAAAGGAGGCGGCATGGGCCTCAAAGTCCATGTCAAGCATTCCCTGGCCTTCGCGGAGCCCATTAGTGAACACGATCTGGCCATCCCACCGCTCTTGGACCTCTAGCTCTGGAGGCATTGAGGGGAGACTGGTTATTGATGCGACCATTGATTCCATATCAGAGTGATCGCCGTCGTCACCTTCGCCGTCCGACATTGCCGACGAGGTGTGGTCCTCAGAGTCGGAAAGATTGGCAAAGAAAAGGTCGGCGTCGAAACTGGACTCGTCTTCGTCCTCGGTCCATCCAGTGGCGAGGCCAACGTAGGCGACCGTGGTGGCTCTTTCATCCGTCTCTTCTTCGTCGGGGTCACCGTCGTCATCGTCGTCGTCGTCGGCGGCGGCGGCATCCTCGGTCGCGTCAGTATCGACGTCCATTTCGACGTCGCTGGGACCGACGCTTTTTTTGCGTGGTCGGATGATCCAGGCATTGTTTGGATCTCTCTTTTTGGGCACATCGTCACCAAAAAGCTCGCGACGCACGCGGGCTCTGCCCTCCAGTTCGGACACGATGAAGTTTTCTTCCTCTGCCTCAATGGAAGAGTCGCTGTCGTCAAAGCTGGACAGGTCGCTGGACTCTGCGTCTGACGAGGAGGCGCGGGAGGACAGCACAGAGGCAGAAACAAAGGTGGGGAACTGGCTGGGGGCGTCGTCGTGGGAGAAGGGATAGCGACGGGGGCCATCGCTGAGATCAGAAGAGTCGGGGGACGGGACGCGCCTGCGTTTAGCGGGGGCAGATTTTTTGGGGGGCTTTTGGGAGACGTGGGCCTTTGGCGGGCGGCCTCTGCGCTTGACACGTGCGGGCTTGGGGACAGTGAGCCTGATCTTCAGAGAGGGCGGGGGCGGGGGCGGCTCTGTGTGTGGATTGCACGTGCACTCGCCGTCGCAGACGGGGCAAATGTCGTCGTCGTCGTCGTCTGGGAGCGGGGCAGGTTGTACTGGGGCGTGTTGGCGGGTGTTTGTGCGAGAAAGACTGTGCTCACCGGAAAATGGATTGGGGGACATGAGAACATGGAGTGTTGATTAGATCCAGGATGGCTCAGAGCGTCGCTCGCCGTTCAATGCAAAAATTATTTCAAAACAAATCGGAGTTTGATTCCGGCTTTTTCTCGTGTGAACACTCCATCGATCTCGCGTTCCTTGCCGCTGCATCGTGTAGGCCAAGTGACCACGTTCTGAACACCCCTGACCAACAACATTTTCATTTTCAAAGTGTCGCGGGCGAGATACTGCACCCGCCAGGTCGTGTGCCCGTCCACGGTAGGAGGTGAGCCCAGGATGATACATGGTCCGTAGGTTGTGCAATAGCCACGGCGCTGAGACTGACGCTCGCCCTGACCAACGTCGACTGAAAAAGGTTCGACAAGTTTTGTGTTCCTCAATATGAAGCGAAAAACAAAATAAATGGCACCCACCCTAGTCATCAGCAACCTGAACCAAGCCGCCTTGTGAAAAGTGTACTGACTGAACCAGAGCTTAATCAAAAGCTAATTTGAGCCGTGGATGACCTAGACACTACTTATGCAAGGGTGTAACTTGGTCTCAAATCCCAGTGCTCGCCACGATTAACAAAACAAGGTTCAAGAGCGAAAATCGACCTCAGTCTTATATGCAGTGTAACGTATCGTGTCAGTCAATTTGTCTTTTCTTACGAGTCATCGGTTTGCCGTCATCTGCTCATTTTGTTCTAGCGTCTGGCTTGTGGGACAGAGCTGCAAGACCTCATGATCACTTTGATGACATCTCTGGTACCGTGCGTGACAAGCTGGACCAACAATTGCTGGTGGCGTAGACAGTTGGATGTGCAAGCATGGCCTTGTTTTCGATGGCTTCAATCTATGGCTTTGCAGCCTAGCCCATCGTCGCGTGAAGAAATGGTACACGATGTTGAGTATGTCTAAAATGAATTGGAACGCCTCGCAATCTGACACTACACTTGACCCCAAATGTGACCTGCAAGTCGGATAGAGATAAGATGCCAGTTCGTTGCGATGCTGTGAGCATAACGTTAAACCTCGAGAGAGCGTGTAGGAGACGAGTCACATTCGAACCCCAGCAGTTTTAATGTGTCGGGGACTGTGCGCATTGTGTCCTTGCATGTATTGTAGTACGTATTTTCGAGTCTGGAATATTGTTTTTATTTTCATTTCGAATGCGATGTAGTGGTGGCAAGCTTTCCCCTAAGGGGGTTTTGATGCTACCCCACTGGTTATTAGCGTAATCAGTCCATTATGTAGTCTCGGGTCTACCGTGGCTTATCCTTACCGATAAGTCCATAGCTAGCGTAGGTGATCTTTGATTACCAATTACTAATATGATATCCACTTGATACCCACCCACACTACCCAGCCTCGTGTTACTATAATGCGCCATGGTCGTACAGGTGACGGGCCGCATCATGGGGTCCAACATGGGTCTACAGGGCCATCAACCAACAACACAGGCAAGAAGTTGTATGTATCCTTATTAAACGTGCCATAAGAACTGGTCCAGCCCTATCAGAAGTCACCCTCTCACTGATGTCCTCAACCGCGGCGCCCTTAATAATCGATTAAATCTCCCGGGGCATGCAGCGTGGAGGTCACATATCTGCTGGTGTTGAATATTCCGGACCGGTTTTCCACTAGGGTCAATCGCTTGGAAATTTCTGTTTTCTTCCAACTCGGCAGCCTCCAACGCTTTTCGTTTGTAACAAACTTCTTACATGAATTGTAATAGTATCGCTGTAAGTCTGTCTTCCGATATAGCAAAGACATCACGATCGAACCTCGATAAAATCATCATCATGCTCGATCGTCTTGATCGTATGTCTGAAGCAGACTGGCTACCTTTTCTCCAGGTTAATTTTCTCTGAGATGAACATCTCCGCGTCTGGCTTGTCACTATAAGGAAGCGAAGTTTCGTCAGCTCAGACTGTTAGACTCTGCCTTAGCTGATGATATCGTGCCGTTTGTCGTTTGTCCAAGTGATTGTCTACATACCTTCGCTCAAAATCCACCGAATTACAATAAAGATTAACCTTTTAAAACCTTACACTTCCACCATAGACTTCGGACAGAGTTTACTTACTGAGCCATCACCCAACGATCTTGTTACAATCACCACATCTTCTTCCGCATTCTTCTCCTGTTTGTATTTGTCAACCATCATGCAGGAAGCCAGTTATGAGCTCTTGCAATGACTTATGTGCCCATGTCAAGCTTCTTGTCCAACTCTGCCAACTCAGATTCCTAAACCCCTATCTTTTTTTAATAGAAAGTTAACTTACCGCTTACACATCCCTGCACAAGAACTGCAACAAGCTCAAAAGAACATTCTTATGTTAGAAATCGGACCAAGTAGTGTACAGATCTAAGTAGATATGTAGATTCAAATCTGCTCGGATAGTCAGTAATGTTGTCGTTGGTGTGTATATGTGTTGTTGCTTGCCCTCAGTCCCGTATAAATGACTGGGGGTGATTATCTGTAGACAATTGGTATATCCGTTGACAATGGTCATTGTTATAACGAAAGGTGGTCATGTACAAAGGAGTATGTGTGGCGGCACTCACTGTCAAAGATCGACGTCCAACACCCTACAGATGTGGCGCAGCAATCAACACAGAGTAACGCCAATGTTTTGAAAAAGCAGTACCACGAGCTGTATCACAAGAACAGAACTATGATGGAAGTAGGTGTATTTGATTCTGCCTCCAGTGTCCACATGAGTGAGTTTTGACTAACACATCAATTACTACTGTGCGTCACCAAGCTCGTAGGTCTTGCTTCAGA
>QLOM01017534.1:0-17422 GCA_003313785.1 Termitomyces sp. MG148 | reverse complement strand
CTTTGCTTTCGTCGTGCTGGTCTCAAGAACAAGAATTTTATTACTAGACATTGCGTCTAATCTTCTGTTTAATAGTTACAATATATATGTTAGGTTTTGAATTGGGCGAAAAAACCTTCTCAAGGTTTTTCCCGTCCCCTATGCGCAAGAAAACTGCTCACTGAGGAAAAGGAGGGAGAACAGGTGGGTCAGCCGCGATTCCCCTGTTGTTACAAGCTAGGAGGCCCCGACGCATCGCATGCAGACGCACTTGTGATCCCCCCGGACCATCCTAGGGAGCGACTGAGAAAGGTGCACTCACCAACTTCAAGCTTTTACCTCCTGAACGCGAGAGTGAGCCTTATGAAAGACTCATGGAGTGACGGTACTGCTTGCAGATAAGGAGCGAGGATCTGTTCATGCTTGGACAGATAGCCATAGAAGGCATCGCTTGACCAACGGCCAATGGCTTTCATAGCTTCGAAAGGAACCCCTCGTAACAGGTACTCGAGAGTTGCGCCAATCCGAAGGCCATGCCCTTGTAAAGGCTCTAGGTTGGCTGCTTTGGCAGCCTTTGCTAATACCTCCAGGAATTTCTTCTTGGTTAAAGGTGTTTTCTTCCCCTTTTTGTTCTTGTACGAGAATAAAGCTCCCTCACTTGGCGGTTCGTTGATGCTCAGGTGCTTCTCCAGGGCATCCTTGGGGTCTGATTTTCCTGCTTGAGGTGACCAGGATATGGCTTCTCCATGTACTGCCGTCTTTGTCCTTGGCAGGAAGAAGGCGGTTGTCACTAGCCCATCTCGGTTGGCAGAAGTAGTTACATTTGAGGGTTTTACATGAATGAGAGGATCGAATGCTGCCAGAGTGGGTACCGTGAGCTCTCCTAACCTGGCCGCTGAGTAGAAGCAAGTCGTAGCGCATGCGAACACCGCTATGTTAAGCGGATTGGGCACTGGTGAGTCTAGCTCTAAATGCTTGTGAATGGCTTCTAAGAAGGCTGGTGTGCAGGGAGCTCGCTTCTTCTTCTTTGAGGAGAGTGGAGCTAGACGATCTGTGGCTTTAAGCAAGGCCTGCATCCTATCTACTTCGATCTGCCAGGGAATGCAATGCAGCAGATGCCATGCTCTCAGCCCTGCTAGGAAGTTCTCTATGGCTGTCTTTGAGTAAGCTCCCGCGATTGCAGCCGTGAATGCTTCTAGAATGCTTTGCGATACTGGCGCACGATCCCTCTCAGCAATATTTCTAAAATCGCAAAAGACATGGAATATCAGCAACCCTGTCCCATACGTCTCCTTAGTGGATTCGGCCCATGCTTTGTTCATTACCTCAAATACTCTTCTTTCATCTTCTTCTGTTAAAGATGTCTTGCTTCCTACTTCGGCTGGCTTCCAACACCTTAACCGATCTCGCGCTAGCACGTGCGGACGCAGTGGGGAGATTTCCAGCTCCAGACCTTTTGGGTAAGGCTTAGGTTTTTGCCGCAATCCTTGGCTTAATTCTCCTGGCAATTCTGCAAACAGTCTCTTACGCTTCCCTCCAGTACTCCTCAAAGGCAAGTAGCTCCTCTGTCTGTCTTCTCTCAAGGTCTTCTGGTTTGTTCCTCTGCTGACAATTAGCGTTCTCAGCTTCTCCTCCATATACTTCATGCTCCCGCTCTCTGCGGAGCTTGGCAGATGTGAGTGGGGTGTCGAAGTCAGTGATGAACTCTTCCAGCTGACTTGAGATTTGCAATGCTGGTAATAGCTGACTTGCTTCAGGGTATTGTCCGCGTGAGGGACCGTCGGCTGGATTAGACTTGCTCGGTACATATCTGGTGCGCCGTGACATTGTGCCACTTGTGTTTTGCATCAAACTTACTTGTCACGTACCTAGTGTGTATTGTGATGCCATGCTGCTCGCACTTTTTGTGGACACGCTTGAAGACATCATTGATTTGCCTATTCCTGCTTCTTCCAACCCACCATCCTTCGACGACTCCTTTGTTGTCCCCGAATACTTTGTAGTGCTTTCCCCTGCCTGCTTCTCATATGATGTAGGCAACCAGGAACTCAAACCCCACCGCCTCTGCCCATCCAATATCTCTGCCATCTGTTTTCCACCCCAGCAATAACCTCCACGCTCTCCACCTGACCCCAATAGTGACTGCGATTCCAATGGCTGAACTTGCGTCTGAGAACGCCTCGATGTCGAGCACTGACTGCGGCTCCAGAATTGCTCTCGCCACTGGTTGAGATAAAATTCTCCTCCACCAGAGTAGATCTTCTGGCGTTCTTCTTGGCGGTGTTCGTGGTTTGAAAGGACTGTCATGGAACAGCCCCATGAGGGTCTCCAAATTGGTGAGAAAAGCTCTGCCTGCTGGGACCACCAGGCAGGCATGCAGGAGCTTTCCGTACAGCTTCTGGGCTTCTTCCAGAGTGTGTGTTCGCTTTTCCTCCCAACTGGCAATGGCCTGGAGATATTTTTCCCTTTTTGGAGTAGGGATACGTACTTGCCACAGTTTGATATCCCATTCGAAGCCAATATACAGCACAACTTCGCCAAATGGAATATCTTTTCCCCTTTCCCATGGGATGCCGAGTTCTTCAGAGATTGCATCAATGTCTTGCAATGCGTAGGAAAAGCTTCCGTCAGCTTCTGATCTGGTTGACGCAGATGACAAGTCAACCAGAGGTTCAGCCATGTCCTCATCAAACTTATCCCACCAGTCTTCGGGGTTCTTTGCTCCTTGAAACCATAATCTTCCTCCCACTTGTCTCTCCCCTCCTTCTCTTGCAATGTCTTGCGCCCAACGCCTCCTATCTCTGTTATAAGTGTCCAGGAACTCTCGCCTGATCCTGAAGAACACGTGATCGTCAATCCATTTTGATACTGGTCCCATTCCATTAGCCCTAATGACTTGAGTACCCGCATCCCCCACTTCACCGTAGCAGCCGCAGCCTGACGCAAGCCCAAAGCAGTCCATCGTGTCAATTGCATAAGCATTCTCCCCAGGCAGCCTGACCACGAGCCCTGGCCATTGAGATGGCTCAATGGGGATAGTTTGGTATGCTTCTTTAACATCTCGAATGGCCGCTTGCAATCCTGGTGGTAGTCTAGCAATGAGTGAAAAGACCACTCTGAACGTTCCCCAGGTGCAAGGAAAGTTCGCAGCTTCAATTCTGCTGTTGATTGATTGCACTCCGCATGACGGCTTGTGTGGGAAGGACAAATTTTGGATAAGCCTGAACTTTCCTGGCTTATTCAACTTGGGAATGATGTGAAGCGGGGAGGTTTGGAATGGCCCGATGATCTTTTCCACCTGCGTCTGCGTGAATGGACCCAGGTATCGGCCTTTGGCCAGCTCTTCACGTACAATCTTCCAAAATTCTTCCTCCAGCTGCTTAATCGAATCTTTATTCTTTGGAGTCGATGTTTCCTCAATTTTGCTGATGCCGGCATCGAATCCCGACTCCAACTGTTCCACCAACCTTGGAAATCTATTTTCAATCTTCGCTTTCTTAATGTGCTTCTTCCATGCTTCTGGTTTGTAAGGGGTCGCAAACTTAAAGCGCTTGTGCGAGATGGCATCTCTGAGCTCCGTGATCTCTGCTTCCACATCCCGAACACTCGTGTTTGTGGTCGTGGGAAAGGACTCTGCATCCCTTGGGCTTCTGCCAGTCGGTACAGATCTCTTTTCCTTCTGGGTTGACGAGTCTGTTGTTCTTGCTCCTCCGAACTCTGGCTTTTGGACCACTCCACAATGTTTGAGAATCGCATCTCCATAGCTCGTGCGAGTGCCGACCAAGGCAGACCACGCAGGCAGCGTTGGCGGTCCCCACCCTCTCGGTCGATGCGCCTGCGCGGTAACAAAAAAACTCCTCGCTTCTTTCTTCCTTCTTTGGTTTGGCAGAACGAAGTGACGGCCTATCTTTGCCAACTTCCAGCAATGGAGATCTTTTCCTTTTTCCCCTGCTGATACTAACTACTGCCGCTGACTCATTTCGCAATGCCGTCAGGTCTATGTGATGTCAATTCCATAAAATTTTATACATCCGCACCAGGACAGTGTCCCAGAAGTGATTTTTGGATTAGCAAGCGAGAATGTCACGCGGTATAATATGGGATGAGATCCCAATTGGCAAGCGAGAATGTCGCGTTTATCGCATGCGAGAGTGTTGCAAGTTTATTGCAAGCGAGTGTTGCATGTTTAGCAAGCGAGTGTGTCGCACATTTTTCACATGCGAGAGTGTCGCAAGTTATGATATTGCACGGGCGAGAGTGTCGCCATTAGCCACATTCAGATGGGTGAATTCAAGTTATCAGTCCAGTTATATGAGATGAACAGTTTGAAGTATTCCAAATCTGCTCAGCACCAATTTATACAGTGAATTTTCATTGACTGACCTGCCACTAGCAGCTTTCTCTTGGCGTCATAAAGCTGGTCTTTCAACGACCTTAGAAACTTCTCATCAATGAGTCCAATGTCAAAGATTCCGTCTTTGGGTGGATTCTTGATCTGCCTGTGCCATTCTCGCCTCACTCGGGCCTGATACATTAGCAGGACTCTATTCCCGTCTTCCCCTTCATTTCGCAGCTTGTGATGAGTTAGTCTAAAAAAGAAAGTGTGCATGGCATCTATCATATTGTTCGGCCACTTTTCCTGGATGATATGCTCCAGAAAGCTCATAAATGCTACGCTTAACTGTTCCCATGTCAGGTCCTCGTCTTGCAATACCTTTGCTTTGGGTCGTATGTTGGCTGCTGGTTTCAGCGCTAGCACATTGTCATCTTGCGTCAGTGTGAAAATGTCATTTGCTGACACTGATTTGGTCCTGGCTGCTTCAGCTCTAGATTCGGGCGTGAAATAACTTAACTCAATGTATTCACACTCCCCCAGCTTCTTGATAGCAAAATGCGCGGGTGGATACTCTACTACCTCTGGGATAGCTTTGCCCGCTATCAGATTTGGGCCTTCATCTTCCTCTCTCGGCGATTCGCGCCTATGGGACCTTGCATGAAGGTCTTCTCTGTCTAACGTTTGACTTCTTCCTCCCCTCTCATTATTGGCTTCTTGCTTCGCCTCTTCTTCCCTTGCTGCCTCTCTCTCCCCTCTCTCATCCTCCCATCTTGCTCTTCTTCCTTCCCAACCCCCTCGCCACCTTTCCAACAAAATCTCTGCCGCTCTCTCATGAGACATGCCTTCTCTGTCATGCAGCACTGCTTCCCTCGCAAAGCTGTGCTCTTCTGCCATGAAATTCGGCGGAATCTCTGCGTTCGGGTCTGAGTTCACTGTGATCATGTTTCGCTCTTTTCTGCTTTTCCCTGTTTTCTTCACTGTTTAGTACTGCCTTTATTAATGCTATTTCTCAGGATTTTGAGCTAATTTAAGAAGGATGCTAGCTTGAGAGCGACGAAAAAGACGTGATGATGTGGTCGCTGGCGGAGAGAATTGGATCCCGTGACCGCCCTATCACGTCAAGCAAAGACCACGCTCTGCCCACTGATTCGTCCCTTGTCAGTGTCTAGACCAACTCTCTGGGGAAAGTCGGTACCGTGCGGCGGACGCCAGAGTTGGGGTCGCTAATCGTGAGGGTGGTTTTGTCGTCTGAAAGGGTCCTGACTATGGAGCGTGCTAAAACGTCAAAGGGGCAGCCAAGTAAGATGTCATATGCTGGAGAACGTAGGATGTGGATTTGCAAGTAAAAGGTGAGATCGCCAATAGTGCACGGCACATTCTTGGCTAGTCCAAGCAACCTGTCTACTGTGCCGTTAGCGCTTTGCATGTTTAAAACAATACCAGGATCATAGATCAGGCCCAGGTTATTGGCGACTTTGGCAGACATAGAAATGATTTGGGACCCACTATCCACAATAGCTTCAATTTCCTGGCAACTGTCAACGGTGAGCATAATAGAGCAAATGGCTTGTGAGTCCTGTGCAACGGTGAGGATTGCAGGGTCTTCTCCTGGCGCTAGCGACTTGATATAGGATTCCACGGGGTCCACAGAGGTGGCGTTAGCGAGTTGTTGTGCGAAGTCGGTGTCGTTAAGCGTGGGATCAGTAGTGACAGAAAATCCAGGTAGTGCATCGTCAATGTTGCTAACGTCTTGTACCGTTGCCTGAAGAGTGCGCTTGGGGGTTACCGCTGTTTTGACTTGATTCCTTACGTCTGGCGCTATGCTGCAAAGTTCCTCTACCGACAGGGTGATGGGTGTTTTCATGATGCGGCTAAAGACGTGGTTGGATTTCTCTATGTCATATATGGGAGCAGTGGGTTTATATCCTCCTTCCGGTCGCTTATCAGGGGTGGCAAAGTTCCGTTGGGCAGGCGCGGTATAGCGTGCAGGTAAACCCGCGTAAGGGTGTAGAGGCAGCAAGGGAGCACTGTTAGCGTCGGTTGCAGGGTTAGCGGGTTTAGCGCCGGCGGCAGGGTTTGCAGGTGGCTGGGTGGTTACGGCAGGTGCAACGGTAGGCTCTGAAGTGACATTGGGGTCGGCAGTGACAGGCGCTAGAGGGCGGTATCCCTTGAGGGGCTGTTTAGGTTGCTTAATTTCCACACCGTCAAATACCTGGTTCTTCAGCATTGCCAATTCCTTTTCTAGGCTTTCAATACGTGCGTCCTTAGTGAAGTTGCCCGAGTCGCTAAAAGTGTCCAAATGCATAACTTCAAGTACCATCTGTTGCTGCATAGCTTGTTCTGCGTCGGGGTTAGCGTTGCCAGTAAGGGTGCCAGTCGCTAAGTTGCCAG
This sequence comes from Termitomyces sp. MG148, assembly GCA_003313785.1. NCBI lineage: Eukaryota > Fungi > Basidiomycota > Agaricomycetes > Agaricales > Lyophyllaceae > Termitomyces > Termitomyces sp. MG148. Next base: position 10,716 of record QLOM01017534.1, on the reverse strand, counting down.
GGTTTCTACGATGCCATTCATCCACGCGCTCTTGGTAGGACTTGAGTTCTGGATAGTTGGAAATGATGGCGCCTGAGGGAAGTACCACTTTACCGTCGGCAGCTCGGCGAATGCGTCCTTGGCGAATGTAGTTTTCTAACGTGGGACAGCGACCCCTTGTCATAGTGTGGCCGACTTCACCACAGAAATGGCAAAGGTTGTTAACAGGGGCAGGATTATGGGAGGCGGTAAGACTAGTGGTGATCATGGTTTTGATGCGGGTCATGGCGCTAGCGACTGCGGCAGCGATGGCGGTGTCCAAATCTTCTTTCTTCACGTAGCGATCGGCTGGCGGTGGGGTCGGTAAGGGAGCCATGGCGGTGGCAGGGACAGGCAGTACACCAGGGACGGCAACAGGACGAGGGGTGCTCACGCCAGTGTCCATGCCTTTAAGAATCCACTTACCAGCTTCAAAGACGTCATCCACATTATAGGGCTCCTCCGGGTGGTGGTTAGGCTGAGTGATTTCCAAACGCCTAGCAATCCTAGCCCATAGTGACGTAGGGATACCTTGCTGGAATAAGTGACGTTCCTCATTCCCGTAAAGCTTGCCGTTCTGTAAAAGCCACCTGGCGACTCTCTGGAAGTCGTGGTAATAAGTCAAGAGGGCGCCAAGGGTGTATATGCCGTTGTCAAAAGTGTCCTGTACTAATTTCTGAAGTTCGCTGACCGTATAACGTGTAGAGGCTTCAGCGCCAGGATAGAGCCTAATCACGGCGGCCTTCCAGTCCTCGTAAGTTGCTGCTGGTGGGGGGTTGTTGCCAAGAGCGGCAGCAGGGGCGCTAAATTCCCTGAGGCCAGTCCAGGTTTCTGCCGTGTCGTATGACACATAACGTGCTGCATATTCCTTCATTTGGGTGTGGTTGGTAATGCTGCAGTCGCGAAAGAGGTATTCAAGTTCCTTAAAGTATTGAGTGAGTTCCCGGGGTTTGGTCTCATCCCATTTGGGGGCGGAGAAGTGGTTTCGAGGTGGCATGCGCTGAGCGACAGCTGCCTCCATAGTGCGAGTCGGTAACGGTGTTGTTGGTAGCAAAGTAGTCGGTAAGCGAAGTGGTGAAGCTGGAGGTGAAGGAGTGGGGGTTCTGAATAGTTGTGACAGTGGGGTGATAGGACTAGGCAGTGATCCCTGAGCTAAGTCGGCAAGAGGAGTCTGAATGCCAGGTGCGCTAGCGTCAAAGTCTAGTTGGCGGGGGAAAAGGTCTGGGATGTCGTTGACTGTAAGCTCAGTTGTGTAATTGGCAAGTTCTTGCGCTAAGGTGCGACGTGGTAAGGCTCCAGGTAACTGGGGAGTCGAAGGCAAAATGTGGAAAGGGATAGTGGCGCCTGCCGACTGAACTAGAAGGCGGCGCTGGCGTTGCAAACGAGTTTCTGGCGGAATTCTGCCCTAAAGTCCCTCGTGGTGGGCTCCAATTTGATGACGCCCAAAAGTCGCTATGTACTGTCAAGGGTAAACGGTACCTAGCTACTGTGAAAGGTAATGCGTTGGGCGGTCGCTAGTTGAGAGAGAGTCCGGGCAGGGTCCCAGAGACTTAGTTTGTTAAGGAAAATTGAGTAATTGGAAGAAAGGTGCTTAGCGATCTAAGCCGGGTAGCCTGCGAGGCGCTAGGGTGCCAACAGTCGGCAAGGACTTGGCGACGTAACATGGTTGAAGTGTGCTTGTATAGCACTTAGACAGTCGGCAAGACTGGCGAAGAAGCGGCAAGCTTAGCGTAATTGGTAAAAACAGTAAGTCCCTTAGCGACTCCGAGGAACTTAGTGTGCGCAAGTTGAGATCTGAACTGGGGGGATGGAATTCGATGCTCCTAAGACAAAATATGTACAGTATTTATAGGTGCTAAGTCGCCGTGTTAATTAAACTATAAGTCGCTAAGTAACAAAATGGGGAATGGATTATGACAAGAAGAATAGAATGTGAAATAGCTAACCCACGGTGTCTATCAGTCGGCAAGCGCTAAGTCACCAAGTGAGCACTGAAAGCAGTCAAATAAACGGTGACTATCCTGGGGTCTGAAACAATCAAGGGGGCTGGCGTCGCCAAAGTCGCTAAGCGTCGGTAAAGGTAAGCGTCGCTAACCGCTAGGCACCGGGGCTGAAGAAGTGACAACCTGCTGATAGCCGTCGGCAAGTCGTTAAATGCGTAATCTTATAAGGCGCCGGCTATCTTTGATCAGTGACTTGTTATCGAGCCCGAGGTCATGTGTGCAGTCCATGCGTTAACAGTCAGGTGGGTGAGTCCTGTGGTCTAGAAGTCCCATGCGCTAAACATCCCGTGGTCGCCTAGTCATGTGTTGTCCGCGTCACGCCTGATCACCTGAGTGAGCCGCCAAACTTCTATCAACAAAAGTTGCTAATTATAGCTTTGCTGCGCTGAGCCCAGCCCAGGTCTTATCACCGGTAATACCGGTTATAGGATTAATAAGCAGATACTGTCTTCAAAAAATAAACCCACGTGATACCACTTCAAAAACTGAGCCCACGTGATCCCACTTTGTAATGTCTTCAAAATTTGAGCCCACATGATACCACACCACCTTCAAAAAGTGAACCCACGTGATACCATTCCACACTTGTCTTCAAAAACTGAGCCCACGTGATGTGCTTTATCAGTGTTTCTATATACAAACGCTGCCACACCTGTCTTCAAAAAGTGAACCCACATGATCCCACTTCATACTTGTTGTCAAAAATTGAGCCCACATGATCCCACACCATGCCTGCCTGTCTTCAAAAAGTGAACCCACGTGATCCCACTTTGTACTGTCTTCAAAAATTGAGCCCACGTGATCCCACACCACACCCGCCTGTCTTCAAAAAGTGAACCTACATGATACTACACCACACCTGTCTTCAGAAATTGAACCCATGTGATATGCTTTATCAGCGTCCCTATATACAAACACACCACTCCACTGTGTTGTCAAAAATTGAACCCACATGATACCATTCCACACCTGTGTCATCAAAAAATGAATCCACGTGTTATGCTTTATCAGTGTTCCTATACATGAACACTGCTCCACACCTGTCTTCAAAAAATGAACCCCCTTTTTTTTTTTGAAAAACAATGTAAAATACAGTAAAAATAATCAAGTTGATTTCAAAATTTTGTACAAATGTTTTTGTCAAAACCATAGAAAAAACATTGTAACCAAATGCAATGAGCTATTACCTCTTGATGCAAGTATAATAAGGTGTTTTACTGGGTGGTGTGAAGAGGTCTTTCTTAGCTAGCCTCCAAGCATATGATCATGCCAAATTTTATTGTGTCTATAAATAACATATACTTAGGTCATATACTGAACATGTCGAACCTGCTAGGTTCAAATCATCTGACACTGGAATCCAAGCGGCAAGCACACCATCAATGTGGCATTTAACATCCATCCGTTTGGCTGGCTGCATATGGGGTCAAGTTCAGCGCTTAGCGGCAAGGGATGCATGCCTATGACTTTTATTTGATTCCTTAATTTATTTAACTCTATGTTTTTCATGCGCAACAAAGTGTACTTCTCTGGTGGTAGTGGCAAGCTTTCCCTAAGGGGTTTTGATGCTACCCTACTTTAAATTACCTCATTTAACCTTTACCATTATCAGTCCTCTTCAGTAGGTCTACCGAGGCGTAATCACATGATTATGTCCTTAGCTAGTTAGTTAGCAGAGGTAAAAATTGTAACATTGTAACAGAAGTTCAGTTACAAAAGAACACTCATGTGATTTGCTTAAGCGGATATGCAAATATCCAGCTATTTTGATGTCATGTGACTTCTACTTGGAAAATGTGTGCTATCTAAATATGAGCTGTCCAGGCAGCCTGCTTTTCCAAGTCTCTTTCTTATCCCTGAACTCGACATTTCACATCATCTCAGACAACATCACAGTTTCATCCCTCCAAACTTCTGTCAACAATAGCTGTCATAGCATGGACATCTTTGCTGTCTCTCCCCTTCTCTCTTATAACTCTTCAAACACTCCCTACCCCAGACCTGAGGAGGCAATACAATACTATCAAGCAAGTAGTGTCATGCTTACTCTTGATGGCTATAATAATACAGTGGCACTCAGCAACAATGAATCGGCTCTTCCAGTGCTTCTTCCCTCAAATGTAGACATGAAACTTCTTGCATGCATCAACCAAACTATAGGGACATCCATACCTTTGGTGAGTGCAGCTGGTGTTCACAGCCCCCTACCCTCTTCCTTCCTCCTTGTCTTCCTTGTTGTATCAATAGGTCTTGCCCTTTGATCTAATTTATTTTTCTATTATTGCTTACAATGACACACTTCACTCTTGATTAAACTAACCATCATGGTAATGTTTTTACTGTGGGTTTTTCTCTTGTGTAGACAGAGTCTGAAACAATGGTAGTGATCTCAACCATTTCATATTTTATTAGTAGAAGCAGATCAAAAGTATAGATGATGTATTCAAAGAGATTGAATCAATTCAGCTGAAACTGGAACTCCTCGCTCTTTTTCTCTCAGCTTTGCCAACTTGCAACTCTATATCATTTAGCATACCAGTGACTAATGGTCATTCATTTACTTTTATAGAGAAAGCTTTCCACCACCAGATCTGGAAGAAATGAATTGTAGACCAACCCTTTGGGGCTTTGTTCAAGTTCAACAATACTAGGTCCTTTCTATACATTGAAGGCACGCGAAGCAGTAATTTGTCACTACAAGGAGAGTTGTGACATTTGAGTCAAATACTTCAGGTAGTCCTGAAACATCTATCACACTGTTCATGTAAAGAGTATCTGAATTGCATCAGACATGTGTGCTTCCATTGGTACAAGGTGGCATTACTCACTCCAAACTTGTGGTCAGAGATACCTGTCAGTAATCACCAATGTCAGAATCCAAATAGTAAGATATAGATAACACTTAGGAGTATCAATCCTCAGTCTGTGTATAATCAGCTGAGGTTGCATCAAAACTAGAGGGGATATACATGTGTTCATCTCTATTGTTTGAGGAATGATCATGTGATTTGTACAACAGTTGGGAAGGTCCATTCATGTGTATGCGACAGATTGTAACAGCCATGGGCAAAGGAAATGATTTTATGGTTGTAAAACTTCCCTCCAACGATGACTATCATGGTATATTTCATTCCAGACATTCAAGGCAGCCAGAAGAGTTCAATCTGGTCATCAAGGACCTTCTATGCTCTGGTGTATTAGGCATCAAAGGTCTCACTCTTGTTTGGCTCATTATCATTGCTCACAGATAAAAGTATGACATTGTCCATCATTGAATTTCACTCTGTAGGGCGCTCTCCAACCGCAAAGCCCGCTACTTCTTCCTTTGCTATTGATTCAAAAACACTTCAAAAATATACATGTCAAGAATAGTGTATAGTGTATTACAACGTGAGCATCCAATGCATGCTCTCACTAATGAAATGAGAAGGATGGAGCATTGAACACATGCATCGACAAATCATGTAGGTAGAGTTAGAATCCATATCCATCACCCAGGGTGCATTCAGTGCCTGGACAGCATGGATTGATGGCACATATATGGGCCACCCAACTGAGGCCACTTGCGGAGCATTGTGTTATATTTGTATCCTTGACTTATATATGTCATGACGGCATTTGTGAATTTGCCAGACGGTGTTGTTGTGGCAGATTTCATATTGACAAGATTCAAAAACGCAAAAGTCAGGTTTGGATAAGCACAGTAGACTTGGTCATGAGAAATAAAGTTCATCACACCAGATGAATGAAAGTCTTCCATTGGCTTTAAAGGGCTTAGCATGATTGATTCAAAAATGTTGACTTGAACACAGCCCTGGCGCAAAATTTCAACTGACACGATGTGCAACATATTTGCAAACCGGGTAACCACCAGTGACAAGGATACTTGGTCCATCTGATATTTCGCAAGAAGGAAGTGCACAACAATGCCAATCATGCCAGACAGGCAGAAAGTATCCAGATTGTTGGGATAAAAAGTCTACGGATTCAGTGCAAGCAAGACAGCAGAACCTCCAACAACGCTGTTTGTCTGATGCAATAAGCGCAGAATGTGAGGACCGTTGAATCCTAAACCACCAAAAATTTGTAGGACATTGTTGGACACAAATGTTCAAATGATGGTTTGCAATTTTCTACATGTGTTCCTTCCCAAGTATTTTTCTCTTGAATTCAGCTGACAGACAATGTGGTCTCCAATATCCATTGGCAGTTGCAAGAATGTGCATTGAGCTGTAGAGAAATGAGAAGAAATATAGGTCGCACCATGCAATGTAGTTATACCTTGGGAGACATCCTTGCTCTTAACCCACCTTGTTAATTGCGCAGTGATCTTATTTGATTTCCAAGCAGAAGAAAAGAGGAGGACGCCATGGAAATGCAAAAGCCAACGCAGCCAAAGCCACTGACACACCAAAAGTCAAGGAGGGCTACAATGGCCCTGCTGTAAAAGCTGAAGCAGCAGTTTGTAGATCTTCTCTGTTGACAACCTCTTCTTCTGACATGCTGTGGAACACAGACTCAGGCGCCACAAGTTCTATGACGCCACATTGAGAGTGGTTCTTACCAGACTCGTTCAAATCTTGGAGAGTGCCAATACATCTTGCTAACAATGCCACGGTGTACTCAGTCGGAAAGGGGTCTATCAGGTTCAGGCCATGAGGGAAGAGTAGTGATGAAAAGCCGCTTAACAACATTATTTTCACCAATGTTCTTTTTGTACCTGAATTGACCAACAATCTTCTGTCCATCACCACCCTCTCTGTACATCGCAGCTTTGTGGTGATGTTTCATGAGTGCAAGGTCTTGTTCACCATTGGAAATGAGCTGATATTCACTGCCACCATTGACAAACATCTAACTTTGTATTTGGATAGTGAGACCCTCATTTTGTCTCCAGCGCATGCGGCAAACGTATTCTATGTTGGCCCAACATCCTCCACTAAAGTTGACAGATTGCTCCTACACCAAAGGATGTGCCACCTCAGGGCTGACAGGCTTGAGCAGCTGATTAAGAACAACCTCACACATGACTTACGTTTGTCATCTGACACGCCGCTGCCATGCATATGCAAACCTTGCCTTCAAAGGAAGCAGCATTGCATGCCCTTCCTACACACTGCAGACAAAGCACCAGACGTCCTTGGGAGGGTCTTTAGCGACATCCACGGACCAATGCAAGTTGGGGGACACCTGGATAATGTTTGTCAATGATAACATGAGATGGATGGAGGTTCACAACATGTACCAGAAAAGTGACGTGCTAGCTGCTTTCAAGACCTACAAAGCTCAAGCCAAACGTCATGCAGAGCGCCCAATCAAATGCATTCATTTTGACAAAGGCAGCAAGTACATGTCAAATGATTTCCTGGAGTACTGCAAGTCTGAAGGTATACATGTGGAGTTCACAAATACAGCGACACTGCAGCAGAATGGCGTAGTTGAGCAAATGGACAGGACCCTCAAGGAAAGCGTTACTGCTATGCTGTTGGAGGCAAACCTTCCACCAAGTTTTTAGACATACGCTTTGAGCACGTATTGACATGTGCATAATTGCTGTCCTACCTCAGCCCTACCCCGCAAAATCACACCATTCAAAGCCTATAAGGAGAGGAAACCACGTATTGGGCATCTTTGCATATTCAGCTGTGCTGCCTATGTCCTTGTTAGCCATAAAAAGAGACAAGGCCTCGATGGGCACTCCCTCCCAGGCATTTTTGTGGGCTACCCTGACAATCACGTTGGATGGAGGGTCTACATCCCCAAGACAAAGCAGGTCATTGTCTCTGGAGATGTCATGTTTGACGAGTCACAATCTCCAGGTCTTGCCCTTGCCAGCGCACCTCAGCCACCACTCCACGTTTTTGATTCCTTCCTGAACTACAATGGTTACAGTGCCAGTGAACCTAACAAGCATGTTGAGCCCCCGCAAGCATCTACCAGCGATCTGACTACCTCAGAGGAGCCCTCACAAGTGGTCGACGATGTCTTTGGCTACAACAAACCCCTTACCCTGCTCACCAGCAATGACAAGATGCCAGATTTGGCAGTAGACCATCTGGTTTTGGTGGGAGACCATACCGTTTTGGTGGGAGACCATCCCGTTTTGGTGGGAGACATGAGAGCTGAGCAGGAGCCTTCTGGAGCATGAGGACCTCATTGACCTTGGCTCTTACCACCGCCACGTGAGCCAAGCCAGCGCACGTGGATACTTATGCATGGGCCTAATGCTGGCTACCACAATGCCATCAAGCACCAGGACAACCACGAGTCACCACTAGTTTGAGAGCCGCCGCCACCACCACCACCCTTGCCTTACCCCAAGCTACCCCCAGAGCAACCCCCATGAGAGGTCAACGTTGGCAACATTGACATCCAAGGGGAGCAGGAGGTAAACCTCGTCCTCAATATCGAGTCTGATGAGGCCTTACTTCTTGCTGGCCAGGCATTTGTGGAGCATGGTGTTGACAGCAACAGCTATGGTGTGATACATGCTAATATGGCTTGGGCACACAAGGTCGGCGCTCATGACACCAACCCATGGTCCTATTGCAAGGCAATGGCTAGCAACAATGCCACTGAGTGGCATAAGGCAATAGTAGACAAGATGAACGCATTGAAAGGCAATAGTACATGGCGTGCAGTATACCTCCTGGTGAGTCAGAAAGCTATTGGCTCCAGGTGGGTTTTCAAAGTCAAACACCTCCTGGACGGCGCCATCAAACGCTTCAAGACCCATGTTGTGGCTCAGGGTTTCAGCCAGCGTCTTGACGTTGACTTTGACAAGACGTTTACACCAATGGCTCAATGGGCAGCCATACGCACTGTGTTAGCCTTGGCTGCCATCAAGGATATGTACCTCAAATCTGTCAATATCTCTTCTGCTTTCCTTCATGGTGTCATCGACACCAAACTCTATATGAAGTTTCCTGAGGTTCCATGAGGAGGTTTCTGCTGACATCCATTGCAAACCAGGCAAAGGAGACGCCTGCACTAAGCTGGAGCAAGGGATATATGGTCTTTGCCAGGGCACAAACTTGTGGAACAAATGCCTCCACCAGGTACTCGTCAAACTTGGTTTCACTTGTATTACTTCAGACCCATGCATCTATGTCTACCTCAGGGACGGTGTCCGCATCATCATTCCTATCCACATCAATGACATGACGCTTGCCTCTAAGTCTCAAACTGCTATCCTTAATGTCATCAGTGAGCTCCAGCAATACTTCAAGTTGAGGCACCTCGGCCCCACCACAGGACTCCTCAGTGTTGTTGTGACCCACGACCGACCTAAATGGAAGCTGTAGATTGACCAGAAGGCTTATGCTGTGGAAGTCCTGTCCCATTTTGACATGCTGGATAGCAAAGCTGTTGCCACCCCGCTCGACCCCAGTGCTTGTCTCTCAAAGGCCAACTCCCTGCAGAAACCAGAGGAAATTGAGGAAATGCAAAAAGTCCCGTACATCCAAGCCACAGGTGCGCTGCTCTATCTGGCAATGTGCACACATCTGGATATAGCATACGCGGTGGGAGTACTATGTTACTTTAATGCTTGTCCAGGGCCGAAGCATTGGAAGGCAGCAAAACATCTAATGAGGTATATTTGTGGTACCCTCGACTACAAAATTGAATACTCTGCTGATGCAGCCTCTTTATCCCCCTCTCACTTCCTCGCCTATGCCAACGCCAATCACAGTGGTAATCCTGACAATGGCCGCTCCACCACTGGCTCTGTCCTCGTCATCGCTGGGGGCGCCGTCAGCTGGATGTCAAAACTGCAGACTATCGTTGCCCTATTGATGACTGAGGTGGAATTTGTTGCCGCGAGCGAGACTGGTCACAAGCTCTGCTGGCTCCGCAATTTCCTCACAGATATTGGCACACCTCAATCTTCACCCCTTCTCCTGAACCTGGATAATCAGTCAGCAATCCTCGTGTCCAAGAAGCCCAAACACATGGGTCGACTCAAACATCTTGACCGCCACTGGTTTTGGCTCAGGCAGGCCGTCTATGATGGCAAAATCAAGCCCGCTTACATTCCTTCTGACAACATGGCCGCCGACCTCCTCACGAAGCCTCTGGCTCACGATGTTATTGACAAGCTCCGGAGGAAGATGGGTATTGTCGGCAAATTCTCTAGAGACAATCTACAGTGATGCTGTGGGCACTTCGTCAGGTGGGAGTGTTGAATGCCTACCGATAGATGAGAAGCGCCCTTAGGCGCACGTGATCATAGTATTATTTTTGTCCTGGTGTCGTTGTACTCTTCATTCTGAAGTCCAACAACACTAGGTATGTATTTATTATATCATCCAATATTAATTCATTCTGAAGTCCAACGACACTAGTTGTCATACTACTTATTCAGTGTCTGTTCGTAACCGCTGCGTGTAACTTGCTGCAACAGATACATTTTACATAGCAATTGCACAATTGTAGAAACATTCTAGGTGATTCTCAGCGCAATATGGAATGGAGCTACTGACTTCCGCTCACTTTTGAGGCCTTTCACCCAAAGCAATCTGTGCTATCAAGGTATAAGATAGATTTGGAAACCTGAATCTAGCTCAGGTTATATGTTATGATTGGCAAGGCCAGCTAGCCCTGGCATGAGATAGGGCATGTAGATGAGAATGTTAGCCACCTACCACAAACCAATCATGTTGAAAAACATCTTGGATATTTCATATAGTTGATG
>QLOM01017533.1:486-57179 GCA_003313785.1 Termitomyces sp. MG148 | reverse complement strand
GTGGCGGAGGAGATCCGGGCCAGCCAAACCACTTCTCAACGACTGGCCCAGGCCTTTGCAGCCAACACCCAGCCCCGGACGTTCCGGGATGCGGTCCCCGACTATTTGCACGACTTCGAGGATGTTTTCTCTAAGGCCTCGTTTGACTCCCTCCCGGAGCGCAAGCAGTGGGATCACGCCATTGAGCTCCTGCCGGACTCAAAGCCGGCCAACTGCAAGGTTTACCCGCTCGCACCCAAGGAGCAGGATGAGCTTGACGCATTCCTCCAGGAGAATCTGGAGTCAGGACGAATCCACCCCTCAAAGTCTCCGATGGCCTCTCCGGTGTTTTTCATCAAGAAAAAGGATGGCTCCCTCCGGTTGGTCCAAGACTATCGGGTACTCAACGCAATGACTGTCAAGAACCGCTACCCACTCCCTCTCATCTCGGAACTGATCAACAACCTCCGGGGTGCGCGTTACTTCACAAAGTTGGATGTCTGGTGGAGCTACAACAACGTGCGCATCCAGGAGGAAGATGAGTGGAAGGCCGCGTTTCGGACCAACTGCAGGCTGTTCAAACCTCTAGTGATGTTCTTTGGACTCACCAACAGCCCTGCCACATTCCAGACCATGATGAACAACATTTTCTGGGACCTGATTGCGGACGGAGTGGTCTGTGTGTATCTCAATGACATCCTCATCTATACCAAGATGCTAGAAGAGCATCGTTGGATCACGTAGATCGTCCTGGACCGTCTCCGCCAGCACCAGTTGTACCTCAAGCTGGAGAAGTGCGAGTTCGAGCAGGCACGCGTTGAGTATCTCGGACTTATCATCTCCCACGGCATGGCGGAGATGGACCCGGTGAAGGTGGCTGGCGTGATGCAGTGGCCGGAGCCCCAGAGCAAGAAAGAAGTACAAGCCTTTCTGGGGTTTGCGAACTTCTACCGGCGCTTCATCCAAGACTTCTCCTACCACACGCGTCCCCTCTTTGACCTCACCAGGAAGGATGTCCCTTGGACCTGGGGTGATGCAGAGCAGCAGGCCTTCAACGCCCTCAAGTCTGCCATCACGTCCAAGCCTGTTTTGCTCTTTCCAGATGACGACCGACCCTTCCGCGTCGAGGCCGACAGTTCTGACTTTGCAACCGGTGCAGTCCTATCCCAGCAGTCTCCGGAGGATGGTAAGTGGCACCCCGTCGCCTTCTACTCCAAGAGCCTCAACGCCGTGGAACGAAATTATGAGATCCACAACAAGGAGATGCTCGCAATCATTCAGTCGCTGGAGGAGTGGCGCCACTTCCTTGAGGGGGCCCGCCACAAGTTTGAAGTCTGGACTGACCACAAGAACCTGGAACACTTCCGGACGGCCAAGAAGCTGAACCGTCGCCAGGCCCGGTGGTCTTTGTACCTTGCCAACTTCGACTTCACGCTGCACCACAAGCCAGGCTGGAGCATGGGGAAGCCCGATGCCCTCTCCAGGCGCGCGGACCACGGCTCCGGTGCAGGAGATAACGATAACATCACCCTCCTCCGCCCGGAGCTGTTTGCTATTCGTGCCTTGGAAGGGGTAGCTGTACAGGGAGACGAGGTCAACATTCTCCGGGACATACGTCGGAGAAACCGGGAAGGTCTACAGGAGGACTCGGTTGCCAAGGCCATGCTAGCGCTACATCTGGGGCGCCCCTCCGGTACAAAGTCGGTACGCACGGACGAGTGGGGCCTGCAGGACGGCCTCCTCACCTTCCGCGGGCGGATATATGTGCCCAACAACCCGGAGCTCCGTTGGCGCATTGTTGAGCAGCACCATGACTCCCGTGTCGCGGGGCACCCTGGTAGGTGGAAGATGCTGGAGCTGGTCTCGTGGAACTACTGGTGGCCCCAGATGTCCCGCTACATCGGCTCCTACACCAGCACCTGCGACCTCTGCCTCCGGACAAAACCACACCGGCGCCCCCTGACAGGCCATCTGCAATCCCTCCCTACACCTGCGGCGCGCTGGAGTGTGGCCTCTGTCGACTTCATTGTGGAACTTCCGGACGTGCACGGATACGACGCAGTGATGGTTGTGGTCGACCTGTATGGAAAGTGAGCTCACTTCATTCCAACGCACACGACCTGCTCGGCGATGGGCGCAGCCAACCTGTACCGAAAGAACGTTTAGAAGCTCCACGGCCTCTCCAATACCTACATCTCCGACTGGGGCCCCCAGTTCGTGGCAGACTTCACCTGGGAGCTCTATCGCCTCCTGCACGTCAAGCTCCACACTTCCACCGCCTACCACCTGCAGTCCGACGGCCAGACCGAACACGTCAACCAGGAACTGGAACAGTACCTCCGGCTCTTCTGCAACGAGCGGCAGGACGACTGGGACGAACTCCTCCCGGAGGCCGAGTTCCAGTACAACAACCACGTCCACGCCTCCACGCAGCACTCCCCGTTCTTTCTGGACACCAGCAGGCACCCCCGGATGGGCTTCAAACCGCATGCACGACAATCAGAGAACGAGACGGTCAATGAGTTTGTTGACTGTATGCGGAAGGCACAGGAGGAGGCGGAGGCGGCCCTGACCAAGGCCAAGGACAACATGGCCCGCTATTACGACTGAGGATGCTTGCCGACCCCCCAGTACAAGCCTGGAGACTGAGTCTACCTGGACGCCTCTGACATCGCAACAACTAGGCCATCCCAAAAGCTCTCACACCGACAACTGGGGCCATATGTGGTTGAGCGCCAGGTAGGACCGTTGGCCTACAGGCTCCGGCTGCCCACCGGCATGCGGCGCCTCCATCCGGTCTTCAATGTGGTCAAGCTTTCGCCCGCCCCGGATGACCCTATTCCAGGTCGATGAGCTTCGCCTCCGCCACCTCCGGTCATTGTCAACAACCGCCCAGAGTACAAAGTGGAGAAGATCCTCGACAGCCATCTATTCCGGCACGAGCTGCAATACAAGGTCAAGTGGAAGGGCTACGGTATCAAAGACATCTCCTGGGAACCCACCAAAAACGTCCACGTGCCCGCTCTGGTGAAGGACTTCCACCGTAGTCACCCCGAGGCTCCCCGCACAATCCGGGGCATCTACCCCGTCTCCCCGGTGGACCGCGCGGTCCGCAACTTGTTCTACCCGGTGCGTCAAGACGCCGCACTCTAAGGGGGGGGTGATGTCAGGGGACTTCCTTTTCCGGCCATCCCAGAGATCTCCGGGACCCCCTGGACTTCCTTTTTTGGCCATCCCGGAGGTCTCCAGGATGCTCCCTTGCAGTCGTCGGACTTCTCCGAGATGTTGTACAGTCGTTCTCATGCCCCCACCTCCGTACTAATGCGCCACGCCGTGGCAGAGGAATCCTTAGACTTGTTCTCTTCGGATTTCCCTCTGCCAGGTGATTAGTTACTTCCCTGTAATATGTACTGTCTCTAATACACTTCAGATTTCCCTCTGCCAGTTGTGTGACTTAACTGCAACCCCCGGAGGTCGCCCTTACACTATTTACAGACTAAAACAAGCTGGGTGTAAATGGAAAGAATGTCTCCATGGTGTCTTGATTGAACTTGGTTTCAAACAAACTTCTTCTGACAACTGTTTGTATGTTCTGTGATCTGGAGGGAACATTATTCTTTTGGTCCTAACCTACATTGATGATATGGCCATTGCCAAGAAGAATATCACCAAAATTATATCATTCAAGAAAAACCTATCCAAAAACTTTGACATATCCGATTTGGGAGAGTTGCATTACATATTGGGAATACAGATTACTCATGATCAAATCAATCAAACTATCTGCATGAATCAAACCTCCTATATTGATTCTGTCTTGCATCAATTCAGGATGTCTACATGTGCTCCTGTCTACACCCCCATGGCTACCAATCACCAACTCTGAGCTATTCAATCACCAAATTCCCTTGAAGAAAATTTCAGCATATAAAGCCTATGCAAAAGGCTTACATTACCTCTCACTTGTTGGGTCCTTACTATATGTCACGCAAACTAGACCCAATATTCAATTCTCTGTTGGTCTAGTAGCTCAATTTACAAGTAATCAGGGAATTCCTCACCTCAAAGCTTGTAAAAGGATCTTGCATTATTTGAAAGCTACACAAAACCTGACTCTTGAGTTGGGAAATCTGGAGAATTGCAATGTCAAACTCATTGGTTGGGCGGTTGGTGTTTTGACTTATGCAGGAGTATTATTTCTTGGTTGTCCAAGAAACAAAGTGTTGTGGCTACATCATCCATCAAAGCTGAATACATAGCTTCCTCCAATGCTACTCATGAAGTAATTTAGCTCAGAAATCTCCTTGCAAAACTCAATTTCCCTCAAACAATGGCTACAATTGTGTACACCAATAGCACTGGGAGCATCACGCTCTCGAACAATCCAGTTGGTCATTTGCGAGCAAAACATATAGATATTTGCTATCATTTCATTTGCGACCACATTACATGTGGTACCCTCAAATTAAAATATGTGTCTACCAAGGACATGTTGGCAGACATTTTCACCAAAGCTCTCCCCAAGACTACCTTTGAAATATATCACAAAAAACTTGGAATATGACTGAGAATGTCATAAAATCATCATATGAGCATAATTACTTTGTCATTTGGTATGTCATTGATTGGAGTACTTATTTCATTGTTGTGTCATTGAATTATATTCAATTCAATCCATGTCTTATATTATATGTTATAAGGCCCCTTTTCCTGAAGTTCAAGACATCTTTCTTGTCTGAACTTCAGGTGGGTCACACTATTCTTACATGTAACATTTACTAAATACTACATCTTTCTTGTCCAAACTTCAGTCTGAACCTCAGAGTGAATTATTACTACTGTGCAATACATCATGCTCCAACATACATCAGGGAAAACGGCCTTATCTACATACTGCTACAGATGGTACATAGATCTGGTAGACCTGTATACAAGTACCCTTTTATGTAGAGGTATGTAGACATCAGCTGCTTATATGTAGAGGTATGGAATAATGAGATTGATTACATACCACAATGTAGCATGCAGTAGATGTGTTGCTACCATATCTACTAGCATTACATAGCCCCACATAGATCTCATTTCTATTGGTACAAATCACTCTCAGCAACCAATTATCCATAATTTCATATTGCATATTCATAGGGTAAACATAAGATACATAATGTAATCATAACTACATGCCAACTGCACTACTAGTACTACACCCACTATGCCGTTTCATTAGTAGCCACTCCCGGTTCTTGATCTCCCTCCTCTCCAACTTCTTGCTCACCCAATAGACCCTCATCCTTGTCTTCATTCTCACTTGCTAGGGCTTCATGTTCACCTCCATCATCCTCACTATCTGTATCTCCAGTGCAGCCTACCAGCTCATTGCATATACATTCAGCTGTGGACTTAGCCTTGAAATGCAAGATGGCTGGCGCTACTGTTGTAATATTCCAACGTGATCTATTGAATATCTCAATAGATAGTACATCAACACTTAAGAATAGAAACCTTACATTGCACGTTGATACATCTTGCATCTGACATTTGATGTAACACCTGGGTTGATTACCCCCCATGCCTTGATGTCGCTGAATGTGGTTGCATAATTTGTGCTGAAATGCTTCTGGGCAAAAGCCTGATGCTTCAGTTCTTCTGAGGACTACTCTTCAATGCAGAACTTCCCCTAGCTCTTGCCATTAGCCCAATTGTGACATCACAAATCAAAAATGAACATCATACCAATGTTTATACAAGAGCAAGGGCACCATATGAGATAACACCTTGAGGTCCAATTAGTTCTTTGAATATCATGCTGGAGGAAGGGCTATCTCCAAAGAAGGCTGCATTAACAAGTCTATACATTGCTTTATGCTCTGCAAAGCCTTGCAAGTTTTCCATATCCTAAGAACGGACGGTAATATCAGTATTAAGTAACAGGTTTAAACAACACTTAATATCTTATGACAGAATTAGTTGTCATGTAAAAGCCACTTTGCCCACTGTTTGTTTGCTTGCTTGTCATGTGAGGCAGTTGAATCCTCAAACTCATAGATCTTCTCAACCTTTGGATGTATCACGTTCAAAACAGCACCTCGGATGCGAGAGCCATGGTGACAAATCTATCATATTTTTCAGTTTATTAGAACAGAGAGTAACTAGAATACATACCAAACATGACATTCTATCACTCAACTCATAGTGCTTGGCCACTTCAGAATCCTGCTGAGCATGCACCCACAACACTTGGGCCCACTTCACATGTGTTGGAAGGTCAGGAAATGCACAAATCTGAGCTTCATACTCTCGGATTGCATGAAGTGCTAGTGCCTGAACAGTGTCACTCTCAAAATCCTTGAAAGTAGGGCCTGCCTTTGGGTCCACGCCATCTCATAACTTCAAAGGCTGAAGATTACGGATGCGTTTGTTGGGGCAAAGATGACCCAATGGATCAGGGTCACTGCTGCTATGAGCTGCCAGTGTTGAGTTGTTAGTTGAAGCAGACTTGTGCTTCATAGGGTTGGGAGCAAGTGTGGATGAAGTTGGTGAACGAGAGAATGCTGGGGTCTTCTTGGCCTCTATTGTTTTGTCAACAGACATTGGACGCTCATTGCTTTCAGACCAGTACCACTCTGGGATAGAGGAGCTGGTATGAGGTGTACCTTTATTATCCGCCAAAAGCACTGACTCTGTAGCACTGTTGGTTGCAGCAACGGCAGTGAATGTGGTCTTGTGGTAGGGTACCCATCTTGGTATTCTTTACAAATCAAAGAACTGGGTCTCTGGCATGAGGCGCTGAGGGGCCACTCATGGAGATTGTTGGTGCTAAAGGTTTGAGCTAAGAAAAAATGGTGTTAGTATCTGTGAGTGTATGCCAATATTGTGAGGCATACCGAGCTTGACACGATGGGGGGTTCCTCCTCTGATTTGCTCTCCACAGTGTGTTTGTCATCCTGTTCTTCTCTGCTCTCTAGCAAAATGAGTTAGCCTCAATCAAGCAAGAAATAGTAGTTAGTTGTACCCTGAGTCTGAGTCTTCTCTGGATCGTGCATTGGTGGCTGTTGAGTCATGTAAATTTTGCATCAGCGAGGCTGAAATATGGACCAGGAGCAGCCTTCTTTGGCTGAACAGGTTCAACTGCCTCCTCATTGTCTTCAGACTGCGCCATATGAGAGCATAGTTTTACTATATTGGACAGTGATGGATAGGCAAGGAAGAAAAGGCAGTAGTGATGGTGGATTGGAATATAGGAGAAAAATTGGCAAATCAAGAAAGCAATAAACAAACCATGCTACAATCACTCACTCATATTGGCTCCTGCTCTCAAAAATGCCAGTAAACCCTCCCAAAAACCAATGCATGTTTTGCCTGAAGACATTCAAGGGGAGCTAAGGTTTATCATCACATTTGTCACAACAGTGGGAGTGTCAAGAAAAATTTTGCCAATACTGTGAAGAAGACAAGACCTCCGAGTCAGAATCTGAGTCAGACAAGGAGAGTGAGACAGCACCTACACAATTTGACAATTTTCCACTTTTCCACAGTGATGTTCCCATGGATAGCATCCCCTCTTCTGATGCCTGGCAGCCAGTAGCATTCATGGATGTTGACAAAAGCATAAGCCAGGGACCCAAATCTCAAGTGGCTACACCACCACTCAGTTTTCATACACTCTCCAATCGATATGTCTATGATTTTCCTGAGGCTAGCAAGGCAGGTGCTGTTTACGAGAGATGTAAGGCAAGTTTTAAGAGGATTTGTGATGAGCAGCTGATGAAGAAATGGCCATTGTGTTGGCCATTTGAAAGCCTCGACCAGTGGGAGCTAGGGCAATGGATTGCATCCTCAGGGGTGAGCCATGCCAAAATCAACACACTCCTAAAGCTCAAAGCAGTAAGTAATAACCGCCTTGCCATGAACAATTCTGACATTACTTTATTGAATAGGTCTGTGAAGGTGTTGATTCTGCCTTCCACAATGCCTGCACCCTCTTCAAGCATATTGATGTACTTCCCAGTGGAGCACAGTGGAAATGTAGCTCCTATGAAATTCAGGGTGATGTGAGTGACATTTTGAATGGAAATGGTGGATTACTCATTGAAGACATCAAGCTGTGGGCCCGTAACCCTCTTGAATGCATTCAAAAAATACTGGAAAATCCTACAATTAGCCAAAACAATGTATATGGGCCCTGTGAGGTTTATCAAAATAAGGATGGGACAAACCGTAGATATAGGGAGATGTGGATGGGGGAATGGTGGTGGAAGACTCAGGTAAAGTTGAGGTTATATGGCATCTACAATGCAGCCCTGATGAATGCTTGTTCAGAAAAGGCTTCCTGAAGGTGCCACTGTCATTCTGGTGATCCTGGCATCAGATAAGACAAAACTTACGTCCTTCAGCAGAGATAAACAGGCATATCCTGTGTATCTTGGGATAGGAAATACACTGCAAGACCAACAAAGAAAATCATCGTCACATGCAATGGTTCTACTTGGGTATATACTAGTCACTAAGCTCAAATGCTTCTCCAAGAAACAGTGGTCACATGAAATATACCAAGTTTTTCATAACTGCATGTGACACTTGCTGTCACAGTTGATCAAAGCTGGCAAGAGTGGCATCAAAATAAATTGTGCAGATGGATGGATTAGGCATACCTTTCCCATTGTTGCCACCTACATTGCTGATTATCCCAAGCAATGTCTTGTTGCTGGTTGCAAGCAGAATTCATGTCCTCAATGCACAGTGCAACCAGATAGATGAGGAGAGACCAACCATTCCCCTAAACAAGATCCTGCACAAATATTAGCAGTCCTAGACGCTTATGCAAATGGTTTTAAACAAAAGGAGCTCAAGGAATGGTCGCTACATGCAATAAACCCATTTTGGAGGGACTTACCTCATTGCAACATCTTTGCCAGTATCACTCCCAATGTTCTCCATCAACTTCACAAAGGGATCTTCAAAGATCACTTTGTCACCTGGGCCACCGCCATCCTCAGCAAACAGGAGATTGACCATTGATATCAAGCTATGACTCCACATCCATCACTGCGTCACTTCAAGAAAGGAATATCACTCACCACTCAATGGACTAGAACCAGAATATGGAGAAAGTCTTTCTCGGTGTCCTGTTAAACATGACAGATGTCAAGGTCATCAGTTCTGCTTGTGCTGTAATTGATTGCATCTAATGCACAATTTGAGACCCACACCAACAAGTCCCTAGCCCTTCTTGACAAAGCTTGGGCAACCTTCCACTCCCACAAACAAATCTTCATCGACCTGAATATCCAAGAGGATTTCAATTCCCCTAAGCTTTACAACATCAAACATTACCTTGATTCTATTTGGGTGCTTGGAAGTGCCACAGGATACAATACCAAGGCCACAGAGCAGCTCCACATTGACTATGCCAAGCTGGGATACTATGCAAGCAACAAAAAGAATTTCATTCCACAGATGACTTGTTGGCTGAGCCAGCGAGAGGCCCTACAAAAGTTTGATTCATATCTAAGTTGGGCCATTCCAGATGAATATGCATGGCTCCAAGGCATGGGTTTAGAGGGAGAGGGAGAAGATGCAGAGGATGAAGAAGAAGATGCAGAGCTTGATGAGGAAGCTGCCGAGGTGTAGGAACACGACAAGGTGGAAATGATTAGAGATGAATGTGATCAACAGGTGACATTTTGACTTGCCAAAAAGCTGCCATATCCCAATATGGGCGTTCATGCACTTCAAAATGAATTCGGTGCAGAGGACTTTTTGTATTACCTTGATCAATATCTCCGCAAGGCTTCCATCACAATGTCCATGCCACTCACCCAAGCATCAACCTTTTCTGTATATCACCAACTCTCATTGAAGCTACCATCCATTCTCAATGTCACCACTTCACCTCTTGATGATGTGGTGATTGTCACTTGTTCAAAGTTCTGTCAAGTGAGCAGTCATGAGATTTGTCAAGGAATACCCACAAATTTCAGCATGGTGCTTGTTAAAACAGATGAGGGAGATCAAGAAGGAGTGTTGCAAGAGCCACATGCAGGTAAGTTTCAACCTGTTGCTCCGCTATTAGGGTGTGTACTAAATGATATCTTTACAGGTCTTGCAGTTGTGCAAGTGCGGCTCATATTCCACCTTTCTGCGCATAACAAGCACAGGTCACCTCTTCTCTTTGTGCACTGGTTTACTTCTCTTCAAAAACCTTCAAACAAACTTGCCATGTATCAAATCTTGCTGTCAACATGCAGTCATTGTAGGCAAGCATCAATAATCCCTGCCACTGATATTATCTCCTTGCATCACCTTATTCCCAACTTTGGATGAGAGTTCCATGGCAAATGGCAGTCCCACAACGCACTTGAGAAGGCACCAACATTCTACCTCAACTCCTACCTTTGACTTTACAACTTTTACATCCTACGATTCCTTCACAATGCACATCAGGCTTATAAGCGCTCTGTTGCTGAAGTCACACCACTTCATCTGACCACAGAGGCCTATGAGGCATGATGGCATCTCATTCACAAATCCTCAAGTTCCTCCAATCAACAATGACTTATAGAATGCTGGAGCATATAAAATCAGGCCCAATTACAATCAACAAAGCAAATTTTGTTTGGTACAAAACTTGCTTTGTTGAATGTTGAACATTTTCACATGGGACTGATTAGATTATGTGAGCAGCGGACCTGGAATTTGGGGTGTAACCTAGTGTGACAGATTTTGCACTTCTCAGCATTTTGGTATCCCTTGCTTGATCATTGTCCAATACATCTTGTATACTAATAAACCTATTATAAAAATTACAAGTTACTAGCTAAGAAGCATATTGAGATGACCTGAAAGTTTCAAGGCCATGTGTGCAAAGGACAGAGCCCCAAAAAAAATTGGCTAGAATTTGCATATCTTGGCACATGACAGTAGTCTACTTGTATCTACTTCAAAATTAATATGTCTACAAAGTCTACTATTACAACAACAGTTGTACCTGAGTCTACAGAATTGTGGTGAAAGTACTGACCTCTATGGCTGCTACAGGTGTCTACATCATCCTTGATTGTGGTACATACTACAGTCAAGATTAGGTAGACTGAATCTTTTTCCTGATGTATGAGACCCCGGTTTTTGAATGTTGTATAATTTGTCTCGTCAAAATGTGCTTCTTTGGGGAACGTCGGTGGATTTGATGAGTTTGTGAATGTCATTTTTTGTTGTGGGTGTGGGTGTGGATGTGGAGATAAGTGTAATGTGTGAGTCTGTGTATCTGGAGCAGTGGCTCAACAGCAGTAGGAGTGCTAACAGGGCCGATAACCTGTAGAGTTATGGTATAAGTCCTCAGTTACTCCAAATATATGTTGTTGACTCATTTATTACCTGTAGAGTTATGATAAGTCAGTTTGTATGTAAATATAGGTAGGATCACTTACCCTCAGTCACTCCAAATGTATGTTGTTGACTGAGAGCTCACATTTTTGTGTGTCATAGATATCTATCCAAAAAAGATTTAAGGTTTGTAAGTAAAGTGATACAAATACTGATGGCGCACCACATTAAGTGGTGCATGTTGTTGTTGATACAGTGTAAAATAGAATAAGAAAATAAAGAGATAAATAAAAGAAAAACATATCATATGATTTGGATGAAGCATTCCTCAACACTCCCTCTGACTTGTTCAATCATTGGAGTTTTTCAACTCCATAAGTCCTACGAGGTAGTCATGTGTGGCGCAAGGTAATGGCTTTGTGCAGATGTCAGCAATATTTTCACTGGATGGTATGTGGAGTACTTAAATGTCACCTTCTGAGACCTGCTTGCAAATGTAATAGTGCCTTATATCTATATGCTTGGCATGAGCATGTCCCTTGGTGGATTTGGCAAGTGAAATCAAGGAATTGTTATCTATATGGAGGGTGGCCAGACAGGGTTGTTCTAGGTTGATCTCAGAAAGGAAATTGAAAATCCAGAGTGCTTGTTGGGATCCTCGAGTCATGGCCATATATTCAACCTCCGTAGTTAATAATAGTGCCACAGTCTGTTGCCTCTTCGAGCTCCAAGACACTGGTCCTCTTGCCATTAAGAAGATATACCCTAACGTTGATCTCCTTGTGTTGAGATTGCCTTCGTAGTTGGAGTTGATGTACCCCAGCGGCTTGATAGATCCTCCTAGACTTCAAGTATATACAATTTTGAAATCCAGTGTGCCTTTGACATAAGCAAGTACGTGGAGTAGAGCTTTTCAGTGGGATGGCCCAGGATTTGATTGGAAGCATGCCAGTAAGGTTACTGCGAATGATAAGTTGAATCTTGTAGCTGCCTGGGCCCACATGAGGGCTCCCAGTAGCTCACAATAAGATTTGTCTGCCAGCTCAGCTTCGTTCTTTGGGGACATGTTGTTTGTGAGTATGATTCCAGATGGTAGCAGAGTGTGTCTGGGGTTACAGTTTTCCATGTTGAATCTCTCTAGGACGCATTTGAGGTAGGCTTTTTGTAATGAGGCTATTGATCCTGTCTGATGGTTACATGAGATAGCCATACCCAGGATGAAAGATGGTTCTCCAAGGTCTTTTACTTTGTAAATCTGTGCTAGTTCCTTTATGGCTTATATCGCTCCTGATTTTGTTGATGATAGGCCAAAAATATTGTCGTTAACGTAGCTTCCTGATCAACCATCGAGTGTACACACAGGTCTGCATGCAACCTCTTGTATCCCAAGTCTTTATATGCACTGTCAAGAGTCCAATACCAGTCAAAACCCCCTTGCATGAGTCTGTAGATGGTTTTCCAGAGTCTGGCTAACTTCTCCTCCCTTCTCAGAAAGCCAGGTGGGAGTTTCATGTACACTTTGTGCTCCAGTATGCTATCTAAGTAAGCCAACACAAAGTCTACCTGCCAGATTTCTAAGCCTTCCTGCGCTGCTATTGCTACTGACATCCTGAGCAATTCCAGGCATACAACTGCAGCATATGTTTCATCAAAGTCTTCTCCAGTGACCTGTGAGTACCCCTTAGCCACAAGGCGGGCCTTCCTTTGTGTCATGACTCCTTCTGCATTGAATTTGTTTGCGTAGACCCATCTGCATCCGACGACATTCTTATCCTTTGGCACTTGTGACTCCTGCGCCAACTCAAACACTCCTTGATCCTCCATCATTTTCAGCTCCTCCTCCATCGCTGGTGTCCACAAGTCTGGTTTCTTCATTGCCTCTGTGTAGGTTTTGGGTACCTTGTTCTTGCTTTCATCTGCATGACCTGGGAGCTCTGACAGATACACATATGGGTTTCCCACCATCAGTGCTGTTGGCGTTTCACCATTGTTTGCCTAGGCTTCTCCCTCAGTCCATGCCACTTCCTCTCTCTGTATTGTCTCCTGAGCCGCAATCAGCACTGGTGAGGGTTTTGCCAACTGAGTCAAGCATTGTAATAGTGGGTTTGGTTCTGTTTTGAGTCTGGGGATATCAACAGGTGCTGATGGTACATCATCAGGGATGGTTGGCTGTGAATGCAGTGGTTCAATCTTTGGATGGGTTCTCAGGGCAACTGGCTGGCAGGCTGTGAATACCCCTTGCATAGAGCAGGTTGGAGTGGTAGAGGTGGTATGAGGTACGTTGATAGGGGCTTAGTACTGCTGAAGGCAGAATAGCCCCAAAACAGCAAAACAGAAACTCCAGTACTGAGGACAGTAGCGGCAGCAAGTCAAACCTCACAGACTAAGTAAACGGCAAGAATGGTGATGCCTGCAGCAGCAGTGGGGAAGTGCCCGCGTCTGAATAAGGAGTAATGGAATGAAGGCCCCACAGGCAAAACAGGAAGCGGAAAATGGAACAGAGGAAGGTAATGTTTGAGGTAGGGGGCTACTGCCCACCTCCTGAAAGTACTATAAAAACTGTACCATAACCTTGAATAAAGAAAACTTTTCCCCTCAGAGATCAAGTAAAGAGTACAGAGTACAGATCTAAAGGGCATCTTGCAACTTTCTGCCACCAACTTCTGAACTCCGACTTAATACGGGTACCATTAGCATCGGCAATACTGAGTGGTAATCACAAAAGATTCCTTGCTTATTATCAGTCACACCTATAGCTTTCCAACTAAATTCTAAAGACTTGCAACAAGTCTAAATTCTGCTTATAGGGAAATTGTGACACTATCACATTGGAGCCCACTGCAAGGGACTCTTCTACAGAATACCACCAGAAACCAGAGCACAAAGACAACAAAGAGAAGCAGCAAAACCATTACCAGTCTCTTCCTACCATTACCTATACATCCGATCTGAATCGAGCTAAGCAACCTGGTACTACCAATAAGACCTTACAGACCCACAAATTTAGCAAAGGAAATAGAGGCAGCTTACCAAAGACTAACTGTCAACATTCCTGATTTATTTCCAAGGGAACTATCACTGGTAACACCAATTGATGAGTTCTTTTCATTTGATATTCCAGCACCAGACACTCCACAACTAACTCTGGTCCAGTGTTCACAGACACCATTCAT
Organism: Termitomyces sp. MG148; assembly: GCA_003313785.1. NCBI lineage: Eukaryota > Fungi > Basidiomycota > Agaricomycetes > Agaricales > Lyophyllaceae > Termitomyces > Termitomyces sp. MG148. The sequence continues at coordinate 42,705 of QLOM01017533.1, read as the reverse complement.
AATACACGTACCAAGAAGGATGGAGGAAAATATTGCCTCACAAATGCCAACAAGGGGCAGTGGGACAGCCCCAAAATGGAACAAAAACAATTGCAGGAACTACTGCATTATTTCTGAGAATTGGAATACTTATTCTGCAACTGCCAGGTTACTAACAAACACCACAAAAAGGAATACATGGCCAGATACGTGTTGTACAACACAGCGGAACTATGGACTTGCATACCGCAGTTTGAGGGCAACAACAGTAAACAGAACTGCCCATACACCTACGCAGAATTGAAAGCTGCCATTGTAAGATTGTACCCCAGAGCAGAAGAACAGGCAAAATTGGCCATTAATGACCTAGAAAGACATGTCACTGGAATGTTCTGTATGGGGCTAACAATGTTGGGTCGGTTATCCGACTATTACTGAACGTTTCAGCAGATTGCACAGTGGTTAAAAAGCCATGACAAGATTTTGGCAAATGAAGAAAAGCAGCACTTCCAACAAGGGTTCCCAACGTCCCTGTGGACAAAGATAGCAAGGCAGTTGGAAATACTAAATCCCAACCACCATTCCAACAAGCCCCACAACGTTGGCCAAGTCTACAAAGCCGGTGTGTGGATCCTCCATGGTACCAACACCAGTTTGGCACCCATGCCCACGGCGCCAGCAGGATATATGGGAGGCATATTACCGGCCCCCAGCGTACAACAAGCTCAAAGCTCTGGAGCTTCACCCACTGCCAATAGCAGGTATATCAAAAAAGAAGACCTAGGCAATATAGTGAAGCTAGCCGTAGCGGCTGCTCTGGAAAAAATGGCAGTCCTGAGCGGTAGATCAGGAGGCAATTGCCTGATGGACCAACCACCTCTAGGTGACAGATGCCACTTCTGTGGGGAAATCAGGCATACCATGGTTAGGGGGAGATGTAATGTCCTAGAAGATTACATCCTGCGGGGGCAATGCCGACAAAACGTGGAAAGAAAGGTGGTCCTGCCATCTGGGGGATTTATTTCATATGACCCCAGCAAACTCCTCTACAAGGATAGGGTAGACAAATACCACCACCGCAACCCAGGAAATATAGCCACTGGCATGCTTTTGGCTAACGCAAATCCAGACCTGGTACAAGCCAACATCCAGCAACTGGTGTTCAAAGTCTCTCCGGTGGCTCTGCAAGTCTGGATGCCCTTGTCAGGGAACCCCTCATTTCTCCCTTCTTCCACTGCTTATTCTTTCATTCTTCCTCTATTTATTTCCCTATTTCTGCTGTCACTCTTTTACTTTACTGCTTCTATTCCTTCAACACTATCTATTGGTACTATTCTCAGCCCTTGAGGTGCTCTGGTTCTTTAGTTATCATTCAAACAAGTGTAGCCACCGCTTCCAGAGGCTTAGTAAGCGTCCAGAGGCTTAGTCATCTCGAGGCTAGCCTCCAAATTACTAAGCAAGTCACATGAGACATGTGCATGACCTCTGGCAATGGCAATTTCCGAGTTTTTGATTATTTTCAGAGATTTTCCTTTTTTAGATTATAAATTTTATTGTGGCTTTTGTCATACTATACAGTTACTTCCCATGCTTCTGGAGCCTTGGAAGCGTCACTCCTGGCATAGGGAATTTCTAGACTTGTTCTCTTTGGATTTCCCTCTGCCACGTGAGTAGTTATTGTTGTATTACCTAAATATACTTTGGATTTCCCTCTGCCAGCTGTGTGACTGAGCCATAGCCTCCAGAGGTCACCCTTACAGCCCTCGGCAACCTTTGCAAATGCTACTATGGACATAAGCCAACAGATCGTGATGCTACAAGAATAGTTGGAAATCTTGGAGCTTTGGGAGGCAGGGAAATGTGACCATCAGGTCATGGACGGGGTTCAGGTTCCTAAAGCCAAGCACCCCTTAGCTGACTACCGGCCAATAACCACTGCGGAGACAGCACCAACAGTGCTGACGGTATTGGTTAGCCAACCAGCAAACAAATCTACCATCACAGAAGTACTGTAAGGGCAACCTCTGGAGGCTATGGCTCAGTCACACAGCTGGCAGAGGGAAATCCAAAGTATATATAGGTAATACAACCATAACTACTCACTTGGCAGAGGGAAATCCAAAGAGAACAAGTCTATGGATTCCCTATGCCAGGAGTGACGCTTCCAAGGCTCCAGAAGCGTGGGAAGTAACTGTATAGCATGACAAAAGCCACAATAAAATTTATAATCTAAAAAAGGAAAATCTCAGAAAATAATCAAAAACTCAGAAATTGCTATTGCCAGAGGTCATGCACATGTCTCATGTGACTTTCTTAGTAATTTGGAGGCTAACCTCAAGATGACTAAGCCTCTGGAAGCATTGGCTACACTTGTTTGAATGATAACTAAAGCACCAGAGCACTTCAAGGGCTGAGAATAGTACTAATAGATAGTGTTGAAAGAATAGAAGCAGTAAAGTAAAAGAGTGACAGCAGAAATAAGGAAATAAATAGAAGAAGAATGAAGGAATAAGGAGTGAAAGAAGGGAGAAATGAGGAGTCCCCTGACAAGTACCGGACTCCAAGGCACCACTTCACCCCTTCTTAGGCATGCCAAGATGATATGCCCCTCCAGCGGATAAAGTCATGGGGAAGCCAGACAAGCAGAATGATGGAGCTTACCAAACTGAGGTACCTATCCAGTCTGTGGAACACACCAAAGCAGTTTTCAATCGGTTGATGGAAACTCATGTCACCATGACAGTCTGTGAAGTTCTTAGCATTGCACCAGATGTGCATAATCTGGCCAGAGCTGTGGTAACCCTGAAGCGCATCTTAGCCACCAATACCATGGAGATCAAGGAAATAACCAAGGAAGGGGAGACCCCTCTCCCCTCAATTGAAGTGGTCAATAGCAGTGGAAAGTCGGTGTGGTTCCTCCTGAATACTGGAGAAACTGCAGCCATCAACTATGCATCTCAGACATCATTGGACCCAGTGCTAAACTACCTCAAGTCACTACCGTTGGGAGCCATACCAGAAAGGTTTTGTGTGGCCAGAGACACCAACTCTTTGAGGTCCATAACCGCGCTGATGAAAACCAGAGGTGGAATGTATAGTCAACAGCAGGTCACAGATAATTTTGATGTCAGAAGATGTGGCTAACTGCATAGGAATCTTGTACAATCCCTCAATTGTGTTGCACATGCAAAGTGCAAACAGGGCAATCAACGTGTCCCTAGGCTTGGCAAACAATGTTCTATGTGTATTTGACAATATATAATTCTATTCTTACAGATACATGTCATACAACAACCAGCCTACAATGTCTTGCTTGGAAAACCCTTTGATGTGCTAACCAAGAGCACAGTAAAAACCCATAGTGCCAACAACACATCAATCACAATTACCAACCCCAACTCCGGTGCTATATGCACAATACCAACCTACCTGTGTGGTAGCCTGCCAAGCAAGAAACACACACCAAAATACACAACTACAGAAACCAAAGAACACAAGTGTTTTCAGACAGCATCGAGGAAGTGATTGGCAGTGATCATGGAGATGTAGCTCTGATGCTCAAATACGACCACAAGGACAATACCACACAAATTATATCAACTTTAATTGACAAGACCATTCCAGAAATAGTCTCTACAAACAGTTCATCTTCCAATTGCAAGCCTGTACCTACAAAAAAAACCTATAAAAACCAGCTCCCAAGGTGCCTATGAAGCCACATTGGCTTGCAAAAGCCGTAGTACTGCTGCACCCCCAGATGACAAACACCCACAACGCAAAAGGACATTTTTGGACACCGGTGGACAAAGAACCGCGGATGCATGGGAATTACACAGGTATAGTAAAATAGAAGGGCATACAAACAAAGAAAAAGTACAAACCCGTGGCATTAAAGATGAAACCAATACCAGGACACATTGTGGAGGATTACCAAATTGAACGCAATATCATCGAAGACCCTCTAGCCTCAATACTGGACTTGGACCTGAACCTGCCTCCAATGCAACCCACAGGTCGTCTAACAGCAGAACAACTGGTGCAGTTCAAAAGGGACCACAACACAGGCTTCCTGTCAAAAGATGAGCTAAGGGTACTAATCTCATGGCCAAACAGGATCAGGCTATTGCATGGGAAGATACCAAATGAGGAAGTTTCAACCCTGCAATGTTCCTGCCAGTAGTCATCCCCACCATACTGCACATACCATGGAACAAGAAGAACATTCCAACTCCACTAGGACTGGAAGGGGAAATCATGGAACTCATATGGACAGAAATCAAGGCCAGGGTATACAAACCATTGAACTCTTCCTATTGATTGCATTGGTTCTGCATTCTCAAGAAGAATGGCAAACTACAAATTGTGCACAGCTTAGAACCCCTTAACCGAGTAACTATATGACATTTGGGGGTTCCACCTTATCTGGACCACATAGCCAAATTATTTGTAGAAAGGATATGTGGCGCTACCCTAGACCTCTATGTTGGGTATGACGAGTGCTTAATATCTCCAATTTTATGGGACTTAATGACTTTCCAAACTCTCTTTGGCGCACTATGGTTGGTTACACTACCAATGAGATGGACAAACTTAGTACCCATCTTTCACAACGATGTGGTATTTATCCTGCAACCAGAAATTCCCTTGTTTGTCTTATTGACAACGTTGGAGTGAAAGGCCCAAAGGACTGGAAGCTGATCAATGGAGAGCCCAAGACCCACTCCCAGAACCCAAATGTACGGCTAGTCTCATGGGAATTTTTCAAGGTACTAAACAGGGTTTTACAATGGATGAAATACTGTGGCGGGACATTCTCCAGCCACAAGTTGATATTATGCATGGAACAAATCAAGATCTTACTCCTCAAGGGCAAATTCCAGAAGAAAGTTGACTTGACCTACTAGAGCAATGAGGCCCTTGCAGCGACATCTCAGAAGTCCACACCTTCTTAGGATCTATAGGTGTATTACAGATCTTTGTTAAGAACTTTGCACACTGAGCTCATCATATAGTGAAGTTAACGCACAAGGACATCCTGTTCAAATTTGGGGAACTACAAGTGGCAGCGCAAAATGATCTAGTCATGGCACTAAAAACTGCCAACCCACTAGTGCCTATTAATTACACTTCCGCAGACCCAGTAATCTTGGCAGTAGATACGTCATACATTGTGGTAGGATTCTTCCTCTGCCGGTGTGCAATGGACAATCAGAAACAACAGAAATACAATCGGTTCAGTTCAATAACGCTTAACAATTGGGAATCGAGGTACAGTCAACCAAAGCTGGAACTATATGGCCTCTTTTGGGCGTTACAGAACATGCGGATGTACCTGATCAGGGTGCGGAACCTTATCGTTGAAGTTGACGCATGGTATATCAAAGGCATGTTGTCACACCTGGACATACAACTGTTGGCAAGCATGAATTGGTGGATAGTGGCTATTCACTTGTTCCACTTTGAACTGGTACATGTAAAAAGCAAATTCCATGGTCCCAACAGGTTATCTCAAAGGCCTAGGCAGCCAGGCAACCCCAAACCGGACAAAGACAATAACGAGGTCTTTGATGACTGGATAGATTGAATGCACGGATTTCTTCATATTATTCAACCACCAGCTTGCATACTAAGGGAATCATCGCCAACAGGGCACTTGCTGCTGCCACTTACAAGCCAACTGTACAAGGGTGGAGTCGGGTGGTAGCGGTATATGGACTTACCAACAATGGAGAAACAACCAATGCCAGGATAGAAGTTCACATAGCAGAAGAACCAAGGGAACTACGGGATGACGGCATAGACCTAGTGTACAACGCAGTTCCTTGAAGTGTGAAGGCGCAAGTGGAGGACAAATGGATTGAGGCGGTTACGAAATGGATAGGAAACCTGGTACGACCCAACGGCATGATGGATGAGGACTACCGATGTTTTATCTGGTATGCAACAAACTTCTTCCATAGCGGTGGCAAGCTTTGGCAACAGAGTTACTCTGGAGTGCACAAGCTAGTAATCAATCCTGGCAACAGAGTTTCGATATTACGAGCTATGCATGACAATCTAGGTCATAAGGGAATATATGCAACTAGGGCAGCACTATTGAAACAATTCTGGTGGCCACAAGCATGGGCTGACATAATATGGTACATGCGGTTATGTCACATCTGCCAGGTGCAGCAAACCACCAAGATATCAATACTGCCAACTGTGGCAACTCCAGCTCCTTTGTTCAGAAAGATATACATTGACACAATGGTTATGCCCAAGTCCTGCCGCTTCCAATATATAATCCAAGGACGCTGCTCCTTAATGCACTGGCCAGAGTTCCACATGTTGGCAAAAGAGAATGCGGAAGCTATCGGTAACTGGATCTTTGAGGACATCATATGTCAGTGGGGGACACTGCATGAGATAGTGACGGATAACGGCGTGCCAATAGTGAAAGCCATTGCGTACTTGGCAAAGAAGTATAATCTGCACCACATTTGGATATTGGGCTACAACAAACAGGCTAACAGGATAGTGGAAAGACCTCACTTTGACATGCATCAGGCGCTCCTCAAAGCCATTGACAGAGATAAGAACCAGTGGAGTGAAGCAGCATACTTGGTATTGTGATGGGTTGCTTGCCCTACTACGCTACTACCAGAATGCACTCACTTCTTCCAGCAGATATTGTTGAAGCCATGTACCTACAACCACTGCCAAACTCAATATTGTCCACAACCAACCTAATAGTGCAACGAGCCATTGACCTACAATGTTGTTATGAGCAACTCAAATGATTACATAGTATGGTGTTTGAAGTGCACTGGCAAGCCATGGTCTGCTTTGAACAAGATAATTTGGCAACTATAAGGAACTTCAACTTTGAGAGAGGGGCACTCATACTAATGAGGAACACCAGGATAGAGGTCATGCATAATTGGAAGATGAAGCCACAATCTAGGGCCTTTGGTAGTGGTTTCCAGAAGCCAAGACGGCGCATATGTTCTATGTGAACTGGACAATTTGGTGCTACACCAACCAGTAGCGGTGTTTTGCTTGATCCCATATTTCCCAAGAGAGCGCCTCAAGTTACCAAACACAGCTTTAGATATTGATACAGCACAGTTGCAGGAGTTGGAAGAATCCGACTTGCTGGATGACAAGGATGGGACAACAGGAGATGATGACAACACACAGCAAGAAAACTAAAAAACGGCATGGAAACCCACAAGAGATGGAATAATGCAAGGGTAACAAGACATTTCTTTTTCTTATCTATACCAGACAAAGCACAATGATGGAACCTGAGCACAGTTAACACAGCAGAACAAACACAGACAAAGGGAGCATGGCCAAAGGGCAGGTAAAAACATGCTATTTTATAAAGAAAAAACTACAAGAAAAACAACATCTCAGCAATGTGGAACGTCTGACACTACTACATGGAGTCCAAGAAATAAGGAATGAATACTTGTGCTACACCCCCTAGTCCCATTCCATCTTCCGGTCACTGTTGGAGGGATCAAAGGTCTCGAGCGGTATAATGTTGGGGAGGAGAGGGTTATGCTTAGGCCGGAATGCATTGGCAGGAATCTGGTTGCGGACTTGCCACTGAATTGCGCTGTGGCACTCAGCAACAAAATGGGCCACAGTGTTTGACTGGAGGATGGAGATGGACAGAGCCTGCTGCACCACTAGAAAGTGCCGGCAGTCGACCTCAACTTGGGCATGGTAAGAGTGGAGCATTGCCCAAGCACAGTCAAGGTCATGCTCAAGTGTTGCGTGGGCCTGATAGAAATTAACAGGGGCAGTAAGGCCAGACGGGAGGTGTTGCCAGTCCTTGGTCTCAAGGAGCATAGGAGGGAGCAGCAGGTATTGGGAGGAAGGCTGCAAATATAATCAGCAGCAAAAAGAAAAATGGTTGCCAAGCAGTGGTAGAAGACGACTCCAACATGGCGCAGGCAATACGGGACATCCATGGGACAGCATTGGGAGTGCCACCAAAGGTGCCCCCAGGTGCTGGTGCTGTTTCAGGAATGACCATGGGGGCAACATCGGAGGACAAATCTATGAAGTCAGCAAGCAATGGCAACGCACGACTTACTGTATCAGCAAAAGACCTGCCAGAACAAGAAGTACCTTCTTCTTTGCCTTTGGCGTTGGTGTCAGTCTGAACTGACAGTGGAGGGAGGTGCAAAAGGGAGCACTTCTGGCTGAGGAGGGGCAACCGAGGTGAGAGGGGCAGGGATGTGTTCAGGAGTAGGAGCAGGCAATGCTGCAGGAGCCAACAATCCAGTCAAGGACTCCATGCTACCAGCAGTACTAGACAGAGCAGGATGGAGGACAACAACGGGCAGGAGCAAGATGGCGGCAGGCAGAGGAAGAGTGACAGTGGTGGGTGTGAGCAGAGGAGGAGGACTGGACTGTATAGCGTGAGCAAGATAGCTACATGGAACAGGCAGGAAAATCACAAACAGTACTAAGCGGTAAGTTGGCAGTGGGCAAGCAGGTTTGGAAAGAGGGGAACGGGGTTGGAGAGCATGCGTTGAGGGCCCCACAGGGGGTGTGGAGCTACTGCAGAATTATTTTGAAGGTGGGGCATACTTGCCCCCATTGGAAAAGCCATCATTGATGGTTGGAGTGGACTTGATGGCAGAATGTTTACGCTTCAGGGAAGGAGGAAGCCAGGCATGGACATTGGCAGCGGCCAAAAAGCCTTGTTCAATCTCCCGGCCCTGGCCTTGGTTTTGGAGGAACTCTTGAGCAGCATGGATGTGGGCAACATGGAGGGCTACACCTACGGTATCATGACTGGCAGCTTTGCGGTTACATAAACCCATCCCGGACCAGGTACAGCATTTGGCTACAACTGTACATGGATGGCAGGGATGGCAGAGACCTGGGTACTAGCAGAGGCAGTCAATGTTCTTGATTATGCAGGAATTGCACTGCACAGGCTGTAAGAACCATGGACAGCGACATGAGGAACAAGTGGAAACTTATCGGACCTTGCTCCTCAAGGGCACGTTGACAAGTGGGATAGTTGGTGAGGCAGATGGTACCCTTGCCGGCAGGAACATCCATGCTGGCCCTCTAAGCGGGGTTGTTGGGATGAAGATGATGGGTACATGGCAGAGGGATAAGAGAAGCGAGTTTGGCTGGAGAAAACTGGTGACAAAATATGAACGGAAAAAACTGAAAGAGGAGTGAAGGCGCTCATAGGGTGCAAGCCATGTCATCTCCCAATGTTGGGGTGGGATGGCAAAGGAATCACACCGGAACAGTCTTGACACTGGTTGGTACCATTCCACAGACGCGGTTCAAGTTGGGAACCAAGATAACGCCAGTGAGAACCAAGGAAGAACCTATGGCAGAGGCAGGGGCTTGCCCTTTACTCTTTTCCGCAGCAGAGAAGCGGCACTCTATGGCAGCAGGTGGACCAGATGCAGCGCGTGGACCAGATGCAGCAAATGGACCAACAGGGGGCGCAGGCAGAGCATCAAGAGCAAGAAGGGCCCACTCCTCAGGAAGCTGAGCAGGGGCAGTCAGAACGGTCAAGCAAATGGAAAAATAGAAGGACAGCCAGCTTACCACCATGTCCTCAAGCTGGCGTGCCCACAGCTCATGCCTATGAGGGGCCCAGTGGTGAATGAACTCCCAATGAGCCTTGACATATCTTGGTCACTCAATGCCATGTCCGTCAAGGCTGGCCCAGTTGCCAATTACGCCAAAGAGGCCAAGAGCGGCAGCCTCATCATTCCAGCCACCTAGGGGAAGGTTGGCAAACCAGTTCAGAGCCTCATTAGCCTGAGTGACATACTGCTGGGCAAGGGAGGCACAAAAGGAATCAACAGGAGACTCAGGCATGGCATGAGATGGCAGGATGCGCATCTGGCACCTGCTACTTATAAGAACTGCTACGAGGCACTTAAATAAGATGGCAGGCTTCCTTGTCAGGCTTGCGCTTCTGGGCCCATCAGAATAAAGGACAGCATCATTCAGAAACATACTTTGGAAAGACTTGACGATTGATCATTGACTGGGGACAGTTAGAAATTTAAATTTGGAGGAGGAGCTAAAGGGAGAAGACAATGGAGGTACACTACACAATGGAGTGGAAACTACCAAATACAACTCGAGCTACCAAGACAAGAATTAGGAAGATTTGGCAGGACTAGGCAAAGTATGATAGGTAGAATTTCAGCAGCGCTGCTGCTCATAAGCATGTTCACATTCCTGCTCATACCAAAGCAGTACAAGACACCAATTGCCAAACTTCCAAAGATCACAATGCACAATGATTAGCTGATTATGGGCTCGCCCAATACCCACAAAAGCATCATCTAGGGCGGTACAGCACTGTTTCCATTGACAAAGAAGCTGACCTTGACTAAGGCAAAAATTGATGGAATATGGCAGAGCAGTGATAAGCCTCAGGCTGGGCTCAGCGCATTGGTGCTATTTTTAGCAACTTATATTTTGCAGCAGGCAGGAGTCAAACTCAGGCTACAGGATGCAATGCATGGGATCATGGGACTTGGCAACCACCTGATGACTTGGCAGTCATATGATGAGCTACTGGTCACATGGCAATCACAAGACTTAGCGACTATGGGACCTTGGTGACCACCTGACTTAGCAATCACCTGACACTCACTTGACTTCAGCCTGGCCCCCTTTCAGGTCCCCAATCAGAGATAGCTGACTTCAGGACCTTTAGCAACTGTAAGGGCGACCTCTGGAGGCTATGGGTCAGTCACACAGCTGGCAGAGGGAAATCCAAAGTAAATATAGGTAATACAACCATAACTACTCATCTGGCAGAGGAAAATCCAAAGAGAACAAGTCTAGGGATTCCCTATGCCAGGAGTGATGCTTCCAAGGCTCCAGAAGCGTGGGAAGTAACTGTATAGCATGACAAAAGCCACAATAAAATTTATAATCTAAAAAAGGAAAATCTCTGAAAATAATCAAAAACTCGGAAATTGCCATTGCCAGAGGTCATGCACATGTCTCATGTGACTTGCTTAGTAATTTGGAGGCTAGCCTCAAGATGACTAAGCCTCTGAAAGCGTTGGCTACACTTGTTAGAATGATAACTAAAGAACTAGAGCACCTCAAGGGCTGAGAATAGTACTAATAGATAGTGTTGAAAGAATAGAAGCAGTAAAGTAAAAGAGTGACAGCAGAAATAAGGAAATAAATAGAGGAAGAATGAAGGAATAAGGAGTGAAAGAAGGGAGAAATGAGGAGTCCCCTGACAGCAACGCCTATCAAAACTCAGTGCTTCTCAAAAATCCAATGTCAGATCAGTTCTAGCGATGCTTATAGCTTATCCAATGCTTAGCAACTGTAGCGGAGTGGCACCTTAAGCGCTACTATGGCCTAATATTTACTTATTAATTATTTATTACTATATTATTGTTTACTTCACAGCTGATGTAATCAGCTTATTTTTGTGTTAGACTACATTGACAATAGACTGAGACTGGTCTGATTCAGTGAAGCCTGACTTGTAAGCTAATCAACCCATAACTACCATTACATTTTTTTGAATCTTCCAGCTAGGATCTATTGCCTAGCCGCCGACATTGGATAGTCAGAGTTTCTGACTGAACTCAATCAGCATCTGAGCTTTGTGCACAGCCACCCATGCAATTTTTAGACAAGGGGATACCCAATGAGCAACCCTATTCCTACGGTCACTACATATGTAGGGCGAAAAGCCCAGGAGTCGCTGGATGACCCAGCGAGAAACCAGGCAAGAGAACTGCAAGAGCAGGCAGGTCAGCCAGAAGTCCAAGCCCAGGGTCGGAGTTTCAACCTACTGGGCCAGTGGGTGCAGGGAAAACCAACAAAGCGTTGACCAGCAAGGTTTTGCAGCAGAACCGCGATAGGATGCCAGGAGGGCTGACACCTCCAGCAGTGCCAGAGCAGAGAGGATCGCGGTGATCCAGCCGCTTAGCATCCTGAGGACTTCAAGAGGACACAGGTAAGCATGCCAGCGCATTGGGCGCTTAAACAGATGCCCAAGGGATACCACGTGCTGGTTCTTATGTCCCGCCATACCAAGGTGGGGGTGCGGCCAAAGCAGCTGGAAACCCAGCTCATACCAAGGTCACAGAGGCCCGTATCGAAGAGTTACCAGAGGCTGAGGAGGCCAGCAAGTACATTATGGAGGATGTGGACCCAAAAGATCCAGCAACTGTGTGTAATACAGGGCGTGAGAGCCCTGATTATTGAGTGGGTGAAGGATCAGAGTCCCCCACAAATGAGGAGGCGGCACAGGATGATCAATGCATGAAGACAGCATACACTATTAGATTGCGTGTATTCTGGGAATTACACCCAGAGGTGGCAAAGTATACTACCCAGGCTCGACTGGAGCGGTATGTGGCATTGCATATAGTAGCATTGAGTAGGCAGGGACATAAGGTCCCTCCTGTATTCAGTACTCAATATACTGATTTGATCCTGCAAGTTTTGCTCCTGGAACTGCAGATGTAAGGGGACACTCCATCGTGGAATGCCAAGCAGACGCAACGACCGCTCAAGCCCACCACCAAGGGGAGCAAGCGTTGAGTGAGCACAGTGACAAGCAGCTGGCAGGCAAGAGGACAGGCCGCCGACAAGGGATGGAGCCAGAGGGCGAAGACAGAGAGCAAGGTTGTCACTGAGGAGCTTACAGTTATGCTGATGTGTAGACCCAGAAGCAATGCTATTGCTAGGACTGGGGATGTTCCATCCACCAGTCCTACTTATATATTACATCGGACACACTATGACTACGACGTATTGACTAATAGGGCCGGTATGTACTAAGCACTACTGAGTAAGCAATAATCAGCATGAGTAAGCCAGCCAATGGCATAAAGGCCTGCCGGCAAGTAGAGTGGGTCCAAAGACCAGCTGATCTGTCAGATGATGATGCCAAGACAAGAAGGGAGCTGGATAGGGCCGGAGCGGTCCGGATGGTGGCTAGATAGGGGTGCCAACGTCAACACAGACTAAGCAAGGCTAGAGTGGACAGTCCAAGGACTTGTCCCCTGACAAGGCAGCACAATTGTCAGGGGTATTGACTCCCTGGAGCCAGACATCCAAAGAATGTTTGGCGTGCCATAATCAAGACGTGGGCGCAGAACTGGTTGACGCTCTGACTCAGGCACAAGCAATGGCCCATCCTGAACCGGTGAGTAGCATTTGCACACCATTCATACAAGGGATACGTGAGGTCCCGCCTCATCTTGACAGCCAAGAGGGATATACAGACCATGCAGGTCTGGAAAGCATAGCAGGAATTCCCTGCAAACAGGAGAGTGAGGCTACCTTTTTGCCTCAAGTATCCCTGGCAGAGATGCTGAGTGATTGCGTGTCCTACCAGCATATGAGGAATAGCGACCTCAAGCAGAAGGGACACTCCCTTATCAATGACCAGGGTATTGTATTTGAGAGTACCAAGTCCGTCGATGAAATGCATCGACAATTTACCGCTGGATACCAGGAGGTGCGTGCTTCTCCAGATTGTGATGCGCAATGTGATCACGGTCGCATAGAGGCACCTAATCGGGCTAGCATCCCAAAGAGTGACAGTAATAACAACCATCAGGGTGACCACCCTGACTACGTGACCCAAGATAGTGGACAGGGTTGCCTGGCAGGTCAATTAAATCGGCAATCGACTACTGTACCTAGAGGGAAATCCCTCACTCACACAGCTGACTTAGCGAGTTGTGCACCTGGACAGCGGGAAGCCATATGGATGCATCGCAAAGCGATGCATGACCGACTTCATCGAGTCATCAATGACGCGTTGGGAGTCAATACGACTACTTGATGGTGTAAAGCTGCACAAAGCAGATAGTTGGCATATCCGAGTATACTCCGGAGCGTTCAAGTTCAGCAAACTAGAGGACTGGGCCATGGATGCCTGCTACCATCTGGCAATGTGCCTCTATAGTGAGGACTGTATGGATCATGAACAGATCTTTGTACTACCAGAATTTTTGGCAGGAGAGGCCAAAAACTGGTTCCGCCATGCAGACCTGCACGTTAACTGAGCCCAGTACAACTGGACATTCAAAGGGGTTCTAACGGGTTTGTACAACCAATTTGTACACCCCTCAACACTGCAGAATGCTCAACAAGACTTCCAGGCTGCATACTACACTGAGAAACTTGGTGTCCAAGGGTTTTATGACACCCTTAACGATCATGCCCAAAATATGGTGGTATACCCTGATGGGTATACCCTGATGGGTATACAATGCTCGAGACTTTCCTCGATGGAATTCCAGCGGAAATGCGCCGCTATCTAATCAGAGAGGACGGCTTGACACCTGAAGTGAATAACGTGGAAGAATTTGTGGCATATGCCATTCGCTATGAGCAGTCACTCAAGACAGCAAATCACTATGAGCAGCATAGTGGCCATTGCGGGGCAACTTGGCGCTCTGCTCTAGGCAGGGTGCTGCCCCGAGTGCAGTGTATAGGAACATTCTTAGCAAAAAAGTCCGAAATGGACAAGGAAAAGCATCCACGGTTCATGGTACGGTGTGCACCGCCGGGAGATAAAGGGCGCAGTTGCCCTAGGCCTGATCGCCCACAGGAAGGCAAACGTCCTTCCAAGGGTATTGTGGACAGGAAGCCTGGTACACCGGGCCAACTGCCATTAGTTCAAGGAATGTGCTATAGCTGCGGGCAACCTGGACACTATGCCAGCAACTGTCCCGCTAAGCCAACAGCACCCCAAAAAGGGCCTAACCCTCGGGCACACCTCAGGGCTGCGCATACTGCTGTGCCAGACGGCAGCAATGGAGACGTATCCGTCAAGTCTGGTAGCAACGAGGCCTCTGAACCAGAGGACAATCGCACCAATAGGTCAAGTGACGACCTCAATTGAGTAGTGGTCAAAGGAGAGGAGTATGTCACTATGGATGTATACAACAATGACTACTATAGTTGCGACAGCGACTCAGAGTGCTTGATAGCCATGACCGACTGGCTGGCGGAACGTACACCTCAGCACAATGCCGTGGTGCAGATGAAGAGAGTGACTCTTCATAAAACTGACGGTAAGCTGCAACGACCATCATTAAATTGAGTGGACAAAGAGTGCCTGGTGTCTTATGTGGAGGTAAATGGCCATAAGGCCCGGACGCTCTGGGATTCCAGGAGCACAATGTCAGGGATTACTCCCCAGTTTGCACATGTGTATGGGATATCCATACAAGAACTGGAGACTCCCTTGGCCCTGCAATTGGGTACCGTAGGGAGTCGAGCTATGGTCCAGTACAGGACCACCGTAACCATCCAAACGCCTGGCTCATGCAGCCAGGAATATGTTGACGTAGCAAATTTTGACCGCTACAATATGATTATCGGTACACCATTCATGAGGCGTAATAAAGTAGTACTGGACTTTGAGCACTGCCGAGTCCTGGTTAATGGGATTGCACTCCCAGCGGAGCGGGCCTCGATGGATGACATGGATGGTTGCCTGCGTTGACATCGTGCTATGGAAAAGCGTAAAGACGCTCCATGACTAAGTCGTCGGAGGCACCCAATGGTGGAGAAGGTGATCAAGGCAGATCAGGAAGTACCTGGGCTGCCTGCGGACCACCAGGCAGTGTTGATGAGTGAGGAGGAGTATCAAGCCTCTGTGAAAAGTGAGGGGACCAATATAGCCCCTACTAGTCCCACATTCCGGGGACCTAGACAGCGAGGCGCGGAGCCTCATCTGAAAGGAAAATGTATGCCAGCAAGTTTGAAAGATGCATCAATAGGAGCAAGTCCACCTACATCCTCCCATGTTAAGTTGGAGGATTTGACAATGGGAGAGGAGGCTGAACTAGCCTCATGCGCTTCGGACACAAAATCATTATGGGATCGCCCTATTCCCCTACTGGATTGTGAGTGGGCGTATGACCCTCGCATGCCATGGGAATGGAATGAAGTGGTAGCATCTGCTGTGGCACAAAACGCACCTATGCGGCAACCAATGGCCAACTGGTATCGCCATCCTCACGCAGATGAAGTGTCCTGGGCATATACAGTATGCTGATGGGGTGCCTCTCTGACGTCGCGATGGGCTGGCAAACCCCATCCCCCCAACCGGTTACATGTACCAGATGATAGTGTGGAACAGGTGCTAGCCATTCGTAATCAGTTCAAGATCCTGGAACGCCCGGAGGAGCACACTGTGCATTTGCTGCCCCCTATGCGGAACAAGGGTAAATGGAAGGCAACTAGCCTTCAGGAAGAAGATATTCCGCACCTGCGACAGCAGTAGCAGGAGGAGTTTGTGGATATAGTCAATGGCACGAAAGAGGAGCTTCCTCTGTGGTGTGAGGTAAATCATGAGATTAATCTCATAGACGACCAGAAGCAGTACAAATACCACTTGCCATGGTGCCCACGGGCACTGCAAGAGCAATTGCGGGATAAAACAAACCGCTACCTTAATGCGCAGTGGTGGACACCGTGTACCACGGCGCAAGCAGCCCCGTTGCTGTGCATACCAAAGAAGGATGGTTCCCTTTGCACTGCCTTGGATGCGTGACAGCACAACAATAATATGATCAAGGACGTTACCCCCTTGCCAGACTAAGAGGTTATCTGGGAAGACGTGGCACAAGTGAAATATTGCTCAAAGATCGACCTAACCGATGCATATGAACAGGTACATATACGTACTGAAGATGTACTCAAGACCATATTCGCGTCTATTATGGGTACATTTACCAGCAATATAATGCAGATTGGGGATTGCAATGCCCCAGCAACTTTTCAGAGGCTAATGACCTCTATCTTCTGGGATATCATCAGACAATTTATGCATGTGTATTTAGATGATATATTCATCTACTCCGACTCAATTGAGGAGCCCAAACAGCACCTCAGAGTCGTGTTTGAATGACTGCCAAAGTTCAAATTATACTTGAAATGGAAGAAATGCAAACTCTATGCAGAGAGCGTAGACTGCCTTGGATATGTCATTGATGAGAAGGGCATTCACCCAGATCAAGATAAGCTTGATCACATTTGCAAGTGGCACACGCCACGTAATTACAATGATATCCAGAGATTTGTAGGTCTGGTCAACTACATATCGAGCTTTCTGCCTGATGTGTCAGCGTATACCGGACCGCTGATGGCAATGACCCAGAACGGGTCACCGTTCACCTGGCGTCCAATTCACCAGCAATGCTTTGAAATGGTGAAGCGTATATGCGCCAAGACGCCGGTAATCCAGCCGATCAACCCACGATGTGATGAGCCCATATGGCTCATCTGTGACATGTTGAAAACTGGAGTGGGGGCCATATATGGCCAAGGAAGTAGCTGGCAAACGTGCCGGCCTGCGGGGTTCATGTCAAAGAAATTCACTACGGCTCAGCAGAACTATGCCATCCACGAGTTGGAAACTCTGGCTATACTAGAGGCATTACTCAAGTGGGAAGACCAGTTGATGGGATATCCCATTCATATCATCATGGACCATAAAGCCTTGGAGTTCTTCAAGACCCAGGTGACATTGTTTCCGCGGCAGCGGCGGTGGATTGATTACATGTCAAGATATCAATTTGACATCACATATGTGAAGGGCGAGCTGAACAAGGTTGCCGACTGTTTGTTGCAATACTTTGAGAGCAACCAACCCAATGAGGTGCATAACTCCCATGAGTACGTGCAAGCGGACCATTGCATAGACCCTGAAGGGGAGGATTTTCCCCTGCACAGGTACCACAAGGTCAAGGAGCATATCCTTGAAGTGCGGGCTATGAGAGATGAGGAGCAAAGGCGTAGCAGCCGTCTGCATGAATAACATGAGAATCAAGACCTCAAAGTGGAACTGCTTAAGCAGCCTGCGTGCTCCATAGATCTGGAACACTGGTGTCCAGATAAGGATGTGACGCTGGCCCAGGCCTTGGTGGGAGAGGTGCCCATCATAGAGCCCGAGACAATGGGATCTGACGACTTTCGTCAGAAGATGGTGCAGGGTTACGCTTACAACCCTATGTTTGTGGCAATCCTAGAGAAACCGGGGGACTACCTCCAATTTGAGCTTGATCGTCAGGGGGTGGTGTTGACGGACAATCGTCAGGGAGTCCAGGTGGTATGTATACCACAGGACCACAAGCTGATAACTCACGTGCTTGACTAGGCCCATGCCATGGTAGGTCATTTTAGAGTAAACCAAATGTTGGCGTACATACAAAAGTGGTATTGGTGGCCGCGTATGGGCAAAGATGTTGCCAAGTTTTATGCGACGTGTGTGGCATGCCAGCAGGCAAAGCAGCCCAACCTCCCTGTAGCTGGTAAACTTCACCAGCTGCCCATCCCTGTCAAGCCATGGGACTCAATCAGAATGGACTTTGTGGGCCCGTTTCCTGAGTCCAAGGGCTGTGACTATCTCTGGGTGGTTATCTGCTGGATGACCAGCATAGTACACCTGATTCCGGTGCGTACAACAATGACAGCAAAGGAGCTGTTGTGGATATATCTCCGTGAGATTGTATGCTTGCATGGACTGCTGAGTACCATTGTTAGTGATAGAGACTCTAAGTTCACGTCCCAGTGGTGGAGGGAACTCCACAAGTTGTTAGGAGCACGACTCCTAATGTCTACCTCCTTCCATCCTTAGATGGATGGCCAGACCAAGTGAGCTAATCGCAGTATTGGTCAAATACTAAGGGCAGTAGTACGCCCAGATCAGCGTGACTGGGTGGAGTGGTGTCCACTTACCAAGTTTGCTATTAACGCAAGCGTGTTGGAGACAACGGAGTATGCTCCATTTGAACTGAATGGGGAATATATGCCCTCCATGATGCGCAAGATTTGCATGGACATGGTGGCGCATCGAGGAGTTGAGGAGTTTGCCAGGCAGGCATTGGAAAATGTTGCCAGAGCCCATGACGCTATCATTGAGGCGCATGTGTTCCAGGTGAAGGGTGCAAACGCGCGCAGACATGATGACCCGGCAATCGTAGCTGGGTCGTTGGTTTACTTGTTGACTCGCAACTTGAAGTTGCCAAGGGAATGGGTGAGTAAGCTCTGCCCAAAATGGATCGGTCTGTATTGGGTTGTGAGCGTGGAACCGTGCACGTCCAACTATGTGTTGGAGCTGCCTGTGGCACTGCAGGAATGGTGTATCGTGCCAAAGTTTCATGTGTCGCTACTGCAACCGTATGTGGCGTTGGATGATGCCTTGTTCCCAAATAGGGCAACACCAGGCCCCTACAATTTTGGTGCCAGAGACAACAACAAATGGTTTGTCAAAAGCATCATTGGACACCAATGGACTGAGCAGAATGTGCTTGAACTGGAGGTGCGGTAGTCTCTAGGGGATACTACATGAGAGCTGCTAGCCTACTGCAATAAGTTAGCGGCACTAGACTGCTATCTGGAGCTCAATGGGGCTAAGCACCCAAGTCAGTTGAGTAGGCACCTGCATGCCTAATCGATCAGAATCTGGATCATGGCTGTGCTGGGTTTGTCAGCTTGTGGCTGGGAATGTGTCTTGGTTTTTTTTTTGTGTGTTTCTTCAACCATGGACAGCACGCTGATGAACCAGGATTATCAGAACAAGCAGCAGCAGCAGCAGCAGCAGGAGGGCCAGGTCGCCTACCTGCAGAGGTTGTTGGGCATACCAACGACAGAAGGGGGGGGCAGGGGGCAACCCTGCAAAATCAAAATCAAGAGGCACCACAATGGGGCCAACCAGTGCAAAGTGGGGGATACCCACAGTCATTATACGCAGCGGCAGGATACCCACCGCAATATCCGGCAGCGCAGGGCAGATACCCTCCACAGGCAGCAGGAGTCAGGTACCCAACCCAACAGTCTGTAGGAGGTGGAATTCCACCACAGCTGGCAGTAGTAGCTGGGGGTCAATCCCAGATGACAAATTATGGAAGCCAGCAGGTAACCCCGCGGGGGGCAATTAACTGGGTGCAAAACTCAGAGACGGGGCGTGGAATACAGGCCCCTTGGGCCCAAGCCCAAGGCAATTTCCAGACCCCTTGGGTGCAGACCCCAGGCAACCCACAGGGGGGTATGGGGCTCCTGCCCTACCCTACTTATACGGCCCCGGTAGTGTACCCATCCATGGCACCATCAGAGATGATGCCGTACTATCCAGCATGGATGGGAGCTTGAGGCGCAATGCCCCAGCAAGCGGCGGCGGCGGCTCACGGGGCTGCGAGTGCCTCCCAACTTCTGGCGGCGCCAGTGCAGGACAAGGAGGCCACCATGGCTTTGTGTCATGCTGGCCTGCTGCAAGAGGAGAGTGAGGCTACAGAGGCGGCAGATTTGCCATCAGAGAGGTTGGCATGCCTCTCGTTGATACAGCGGCTGGACGTGCCGCTGACGGAGGAGGGTGAAGCATTGACACAAAGCGAGTCGACTGCGCGTCGACATAAAGGAAAAGGGAGGGCGATCAAGCCCACCCATGGCCAGGACAAGCTCCTAGCAAAGTTACTACAACGTTTGGAGACCAACGGGTACAAGGTACCTGCCAATGCCTCATTCCTCCGTGATGCGAAGGCAGTTGTCCTCATCAGTCAGATGATGAACAACCTCAAACATGTGCGTGCACAGCGCACAACAGATATCCTTGCCTTATCCACCGCTTGTAAGCGGCAGGCTTCTCCACCAAGTCGGGACACCGACTCCAGTAAGAGGGCATGTCGGCAAGGAGTGGCAGACGTGCCCTCCCACTTGACAGTGTCAAGCGTTCCCCAATCTGGCCAGGAGTCTGGCCTGGGGCGCAATATCATTCCATATAATGATATTGTTGCTCCAGCCAGACCCTGGCTGCTTGAGCGTCTGGCATCAGGCGCATCTGAGGTCGCATCCTCGTGACCTGATTCTGTGGCATTGGCCACGTACCCGGGAGAACCGGGATTAGTAAGGATGGAGCCCCTCAGCAAACTGTACGGCCAGCAAAGTCTATGCCTTGGCAAGACTGCCGAGGTAAAAAGAAGGAAGAGTTGCATGTGAACCTTGTCGTGTTTGACCAGGATGCGCCAAAAGGCGCGCCATGGGTAACTCTCCCATTCCTGCCAGCGGCGTTGGTGGAGGGACCTCCCCCACGATTACCAAGAGAAGTGTGGGCAATGGACCCACAAAGTGATGATGTTGTACGAGGGAGACTGCCTTCTCCTCCCTCAGATGACAAATGGTATGAAGAGCCGGAGAAGGCTCATATGGAGTCTCTACAGCCAGGAGAGACCGTAGCCCAGCAGATCACGCATGAGCGGCGCAATTGAGACCGGCAGGGGAAAATAGACCAATGGCAGAAGGCATGGGACAAAGCCAAGGCTGTGCATCTCGAGGAGCTGAGGGGGAGAATACCCAATGCCATTGGCATCTTGATCTATTGCAACAAGACGGTCGAGCGTCAAAACTTGTTCTTCAGTGCGGGGCTTGCACCCCAATTCTATTGGTCGCCAATGACCAACACTGTGTTTGTCGGGCAGGAAGCCCATGTGGCCTTGGCATACGAGGCTGAAAAGAAGGGCAACATTGCCCAGGTACCCCAGTTGAAGGTGTACCACGTATCACCCAGGGGATTCCCCTAGGCTCCATGCACTGGTGAACAACCAGTTCACGCCCCTGCAGGATCGCCAGACAGGATATCTCCTGCTCAATGATTTCAAACAGGTGGCAACTAACTGCCACCCCACTGCCAGGGACAAGACTATGTCCCTCTTACTAGAAGATGAGCACTACCAGACCATTACAGCGCCCTTTGCCAGCAGTGAGGAGCGGGAAGCTGTCCTGCGATTGATTGTTCCATTGCGGTTCTACCGCCGCAGAGAAATGGGTAGGATTGCCTTTCTGGGCATGAACACCCCCGATCCAAAGCTACCATTTGCTTTGGACTATTTGGGCTCTTATGCCCTGCTGTATGGGCATCTTGGGACACCCAACATCTGGACTGGACTGGCCATGGACTGGGCCATGCACATTCATTGGCATAGTCTGTTCGGCTTTGCCCTGGCACACATCCTCTGCTCCAGTCGGCTGTCTAAGACGGCAGTCCACCATCACCTGGCATATGTATTTGCGCAGCCAGGTCTATACCATTGAAGCCATCGCGGAATGCAAAGAGGTAACAGGGCAAAAGTTTGAGCCCATTGCTCCCAACGTGGCTGATCTGGAAACATGCCAGGTCGACATCCCCAAGGAATCCTCTTCCTCCTTTACCATTATAGATGCTCTACACATCCTTATTCACAACCGCATTCCGGTCAGCTGGGCTGACCATGCGTACACTTATGGGGTCACCTATCTTGCCCGTATTTTCTTCACCGATCACCAGCTGCAGGCAGAGGTGGCCGTTGTGGACAACTCCCGGCGCTACCACCTTGACAAATTGGGGACTCCCCCAGCCGTTCCTGAGTGGGACGGGTGGTGCAAAGCCACTGATGGCGATTGCTACTGGTTAATGCTACAACAGCAGGAGAACTGGCGTGTCTTTTGTGATGCATTTCGCAACGGAATGTTCTTGAGTATTGGGCAGGATCCCCATGACCGTGACCTGTGGGCTCAAGACTATATATCCCCAGGTGCACACCCCAGTGGCCTGGAGGAGCCCTCACCAGAGTTCTTGATGGGCTTGTCGCCCCGTCTGGAACATGAGGAGACCCATCCTCAGGCCAGACCTTTGGGTACACGTTTTGCACCCACAGACGAGGAGGAACTCCTCAATTACAACATGGACGACGTGATGGTGGATCCATTTGCAAAAGCAGTGGACTCGCCTATCGCCCCTGTCCCCAATCTCCCAACGGCATAACCATCTTATGTGTAGACCGCAGTGTGGTTTAATTGGGGGGTGTGTAGCGGAGTGGCACCTTAAGCGCCACTATGGCCTAATATTTACTAATTAATTATTTATTACTATATTATTGTTTAC
This sequence comes from Termitomyces sp. MG148, assembly GCA_003313785.1. Lineage (NCBI taxonomy): Eukaryota > Fungi > Basidiomycota > Agaricomycetes > Agaricales > Lyophyllaceae > Termitomyces > Termitomyces sp. MG148. The sequence goes on along the minus strand of QLOM01017533.1, from coordinate 19,820 downwards.
TTCACAGCTGATGTAATCAGCTTATTTTTGTGTTAGACTACATTGACAATAGACCAAGACTGGTCTGATTCAGTGAAGCCTGACTTGTAAGCTAATCAACCCGTAACTACCATTACAGCGACTTACTCAAGACAGGCCCCTTGATAGTTTCAGGCCTTAGCAACAGTTTCCATGCATTTGGCCTCTTTCACTGCTAGGATGTTGAGTTAGCACTTGCTGACTTGACAGACGCCGTTGCTTAGCAACTTTCACGTTCCATTGTACTTGTCATTATTTTTCTTGATCAATTAATTAGTGACTTTTAGTTTAATTAACATGGCAACTTAGCGCCTATAAATACTGTACATATTTTGTCTTAGCTATCATTGAATCATATGCCCCACAGTTCAGATCATTTCAGTGCATTCTAAGTCCTCAGAGTCTATAAGTGATACAGTCTTTCCGACTTTACCTTACTGAGTTTGCCTGCCAACTTTTGTTCTTATGGTGCCATACAGGCATATTGTCGCCAACGTTTACGTCACTAGAGTCCTTACTGACTTCTGGCACCCTAGCACATTGCAGGCTTTTGGCTTAGATTGCTAAGCAATCTCTTTATTTCTCCAAGTCCAAACCACACTAAAAGACTAGGCTTCTGGGACCCTGCCCAGGACTCTCTCAACACTAGCGACTGCCCAATGCTACTCATTTGTGAGGTGCTAAGTTTACCATCCACCCAGACAGTGCCTAGTGACTTTTGGACGTCATCAGCAGGTGAAAGCCACTTGGAAACATCAGAAAAACGTAGAGTTGGCAAACAAGAAGAACAACCCTGGGACAAAAACTATGAAATGGGTAAGGAGGAGGAGTAAACAGAGCAACACATACCGCAGAAGACTTAGTAGAAGAAACCAAAACAGGCAAAGAAGGACGGTCCCCACGAGAGGAGGCTTGCAGTAGGGTAAGAGGGAGTAGCCCTAAGTTATTGGCAGCTTGCAACGCTTTGCAAAATACTGAAGCCGCCCATGGGGCTTGACGGTGCCGCCCCCACCGCTTGACAAGGAGGCACCACACCTGGTCTAGCCAGAACCAGCCAAGGCCAAGGCCCCAGCCAGAAGTGCAGGACTGGTAAAGAACGGCAAGGTCTTGGATGACTTTGCAATCATTCATGGGGTTGTCGGCATGGGCCAGAATTGAAGTCAATAAAGGGTCGGCCAAGCTAACAAAAGTACAGGCGGCCTCTCCAAGGAGGTGGGCAATATCAACAACAGGTGCCAATGACATAAAGAATGGCGTGATAAAGGTAGACAAACAACAAGCTGTCAGGGGACTCCTCATTTCTCCCTTCTTCCACTCCTTATTCTTTCATTCTTCCTCTATTTATTTCCCTATTTCTGCTGTCACTCTTTTACTTTACTGCTTCTATTCCTTCAACACTATCTATTGGTACTATTCTCAGCCCTTGAAGTGCTCTGGTTCTTTAGTTATCATTCAAACAAGTGTAGCCAACGCTTCCAGAGGCTTAGTAAGTATCCAGAGGCTTAGTCATCTCGAGGCTAGCCTCCAAATTACTAAGCAAGTCACATGAGACATGTGCATGACCTCTGGCAATGGCAATTTCCGAGTTTTTGATTATTTTCGGAGATTTTCCTTTTTTAGATTATAAATTTTATTGTGGCTTTGTCATACTATACAGTTACTTCCCACGCTTCTGGAGCCTTGGAAGCATCACTCCTGGCATAGGGAATCCCTAGACTTGTTCTCTTTGGATTTCCCTCTGCCAGGTGAGTAGTTATTGTTGTATTACCTATATATACTTTGGATTTCCCTCTGCCAGCTGTGTGATTGAGCCATAGCCTCCAGAGGTCGCCCTTACACAAGCCTTTATAGAAAATAAGGCATGGAATTAGAACAAAGCTACTGGAGCCTTCACAGTGTTGCACCATGCCTATAGACTCTGTACTCAGGAAGCTGAATAACAAAAACGGACGACAAAGGCTGCCGCTTATAACAAGGCCAGCGAGTGCTAGGAACCAGCAAAGACAAGTTCAAAGGGAAGAAAGAAAGTTACCAAAAGATACTCAAGAAGGCAATGCAACAAGCCCTCAACACATGTATCCAGCGAGGACAACAACCAAGTAAACAAAACAGAACATGACATACCAAGAAATAGATACAGAATCAGACTTGGAAAAAAAAGAATGAAAAGGACAGGGATTCTGATTTAAAAGAAAACAAGGCTACATGGCTACTCTACAGGTCAGGTGCTAGGTATGGAGAAGACAGGGTGTCGGCAGGTATGTTGGGAAAGGCGTTGGGAGAGAAGTGGTTGTTGGCCTGCCACTCCAGGGCACTACTGCACTCCCACTGATAGCGAACAAGGGCATTTATGCAGGTCATGATGATATTGGTATCTTGGCAAAAAAGTGCCAACTGGTGATGGGTGGCTTTGGCATAGACCCGCTCTTAATCCTGGAGGTGCTGGAGCCCAACACAGCTCTGCTGAAACTTCATAGGAAAGGGCAGGCTGGCAGAGAGCCACTGCCAATCTGTAGCGTCATGAAGCGACAGCGGGCATGCCTAGGCAACAATTAGAACCAAAATGGAACACAAAACAATGGTGAGGGACTTACCATAAGAACGGGCAAACTGGATGGAGAAGGGGAAGGGGAGCGGAATGGCGTTGTCGAGGAGGCAGGGGAATCCTGCAAAGTGGGGGAAGCGGACAGCACTTGTGATGGGACAGGCAAAGGACGCAAGTCAGGAAAATCAATTGGAATGGAGGGCCCTGGAACAGAGCAAGGCAGCGGCTGGTAGACGGTCCTGTCAAGTAGGAACAGTTGGTTCAAAACAGCAGCCACCTACTCCCAAAGGTGTTAGCTCCAATACAAGACAAGAGCATGAGCCCACTTACGACGGCACTACCAATGGCATCCAACCACAGTTCTTGCAAATGGAGGAGCCACCACTTGACAAACAGTTGTTGCACCTTGGCATGACAGGGCCAGGTGACATGAAGTAGTCAAACCTCATCCTAGGTCATGAATATGGCAGATAAACTGGTAACAATCTCCTAGTTGTAGTTGATAGTGGCGGTAGTACCAACAAAGACGTTTAGTAAGGTGTCCGCCATAAGGACAAATGCACGTGCATATGGAATGGCAACCTGTGAAATGGAGGAGTCGGGCGGAGAAGACATACTGCACTTTGAAATAAGAGACTGCATATATACAGAGCAGGGGATAGTGTCTAACATATGCAAGACCAGGGTCACCCCCAAAGCGCAAAAAGCACCCAAACTTTGGCATCAGTCAGCCCAACTTAGCATGCGACTGGCAGACCCCATTTAGAAAGGAAGCACAGATCAACAGGAGACCATCAACAGAAGACGTCTAACAGGCAGACAAAACAGGTGGTAGCTCAAAACTACGTAACTGCGGACATGGATTCATGAAAGTTTGGGGGACTCAGGAGGGCACGGCTGCATGGGGGAATCAATGTGGGCAGGCTGGATTTCATTGGGCAGGTGGTCCATAAGCTCTTACTCCAAAGCACTATTGCACTCCTGTAAGTAACACACCAAGGTGCCATGCTGCGCTTCACAGAGGGACAACTTGCAACATGACAGCATGAGTTGACGAAGGCAGGATTGGACCTCAAGGCGGGCAATATCTAGGTGCTCAACGGTGAGCTTGTTAATATGGGACAAGGTGTAGCAATCTCAGAGAAAGTTGATCAGAAAGGGAAGATTGGTGGGAATACGTTGCTGGTCACCTAGACCATGGAAAGTAGGTGGGCGGAATTGCTAGAAGGGAACCTCATTACGGGAACAAGAAACAGAATAACAGCAAGATAACTTACCCAGAAGCAATGGCCTTGTCGTAGCAGCCCCCAGTAAAGAGGGGGAGGCAGAAGGTCTGAGGAAGGAGGGAGCACAGCGGGTACAGTGGTCAGTGGAGGGAGGGAGATAGAAGGAAGGACAGAGGGCAAATAGAAGAACCAACCCTGCAATAAGGCATTGTCTTCAATAACGGTGGTATGCTATGTGACTTAGTGAGATGGCACGGGGTGGTGCAAGAAAAGATGACCTACAACTGCAGATACCACCATCCACGACCAGGATTTGTGGCTGTGGTGGAACCAACAGTCTACTAGGAGGCACTGAGCAATGTGGGAGCATGCCCAGGAGACTCCTCCCAACCATCAGTCTTCCCACACCTCAAGCAAGGCGGCGAGGCTATCAATAAGGACATGGTTGTTTTCTGGGGAGGACAAAAAGACCAGCGCAACCTCCAGGAAATGGTCGGCCAAGCTAACAAAAGTATGGGTGCGGGCAACTGCAAAGGCATAAAGTGGCAACACGGGAGGGGAAACCATAGCAACTAAGACCAGACAAGACATGAGGAAAAGAGAGAAAAACAAAGCAGCTTAGCTTTATATACCACAGGACGCAGGGGCAGCAGAAATACACCTGTCATGCACCAACTCCTTGGAGGAAGTACCGCCAAGAAAAACAAGATCACATGACACAGGCATGAATGGTGGACATTGCTACATGCAGATTTATTCATGCAAGCAACAAAGCAAACAATCAAAGCAAACCTACAAAAAAGTACCTAAAGGGATAACAAGGATGGCGGATGATACAAGTACTCAGTTGTTTGGTGCTAACAAAAGAACAAGAAAACAAAAAGGAAAGAAGATAGACAGGGCTGTGGACTCAGAGAGACCAATTCCAAGCCTACTACACAAGTCTGGATTCACACTCTCAAACATAACAATCCAAGGTGTCGATACGCTCCAAAGTGGCATCTGTGTCTTGGTGAGTCAGTGTCAGGCAATGGAAAACAGCCAACAGGTTAGCGCAGGCCTTGTTAAGGTAGCCCTGAGCTTGCATGGTAAGCGCTGCCAGCTTGTCCTGACACGGAGAAAAATTGATTTGGAAAGGAAGGTTGGCTGGCAGCCATGGAGCATTGGGGGCAGCAACAAGGAGAGGGAACAAGGCTAACAGGCGAGTCAGCAGAACAGAAGCAAGTAGCTTTGGATGAACTTACCAAGTACAGCAGGGGCTGGGGGCATGCCATTGAAGAAGGGGCCAACAAGTGCTGGATTAGGAGAGCTTTGCGGAAAAGAGAGACATAAGACATAGGAGGCAGGATGGCACGGGAAGAGCTGGTGTGGAGCAAGATGCTAACAACTAAGGAGATGAGTGATCAGGGCCAGGCCTTGTTCTGGTGGAGCAACCACCAATTGACCATTAAGTCCCAGGCACAAAGCAGGCATGTGCCCACTGCGCACTCTCCTGCCGATGCTCTTTCCACTGCTTCAAGAGTAGGGCTAACCCTTCAACCATGGTGCAGTCATTGTCAGGCAACAGAGATGTGGCAATTGCCAAGTCTAGGACTCAATCAGCAAAGTGCACAAAACCAGCAGGGGTGTTAGAGTCAATCAAAGGCATAGAAAGGGCAACAAAAAAGCAAGGATTTGTTGCACCACAGGTGGTGTCAGGGGACTCCTCATTTCTCCCTTCTTTCACTCCTTACTCCTTCATTCTTCCTCTATTTATTTCCTCATTTCTGCTGTCACTCTTTTACTTTACTGCTTCTATTCTTTCAACACTATCTATTAGTACTATTCTCAGCCCTTGAGGTGCTCTGGTTCTTTAGTTATCATTTAAACAAGTGTAGCCAATGCTTCCAGAGGCTTAGTCATCTTGAGGCTAGCCTCCAAATTACTAAGCAAGTCACATGAGACATGTGCATGACCTCTGGCAATGGCAATTTCCGAGTTTTTGATTATTTCCGGAGATTTTCCCTTTTTAGATTATAAATTTTATTGTGGCTTTTGTCATGCTATACAGTTACTTCCCATGCTTCTGGAGCCTTGGAAGCATCACTCCTGGCATAGGGAATCCCTAGACTTGTTCTCTTTGGATTTCCCTCTGCCAGGTGAGTAGTTATGGTTAATATACTTTGGATTTCCCTCTGCCAGCTATGTGACTGAGCCATAGCCTCCAGAGGTCGCCCTTACAGGTGGAAAGCAGTTTATGAAAAGAGGACATGCGTGAAAACCTAGTCAGGAACAACCAACCTTGGGAAGGGACCCCCCAGTGCCACCTTCTAGCATGGGGGGGATCTGTCAATGTAAAAATGATTGGACGTACGGGCAGGAAAAAGAAGCTCAGCCTGGAACAAAGACAACAAGCACGCAACAAAAATTGATATAGGGTGACAGATGCTACAAGACTGGCATACAAAAAAATAAAACTAATTATCTAAAGCCCCCGACGGTGCCACAATGCAGTCCAGAGAATTGTTGGGGGAAGCAGGATGAGAGTCAGTGGCCGTGGCAGGAAGGCGACACAAAACATTGCCCTTCAGGGCCAAGTCACACTCCTGCATGTACCAGGACAAGTTGTTCAGCTGATCAGTCAGCAGGGACTGATTGTGGCAGATAATGGTGAGGCGGTGGAAGCTGGACAAAAGCTTGGCGCAAGCCAAATCAAAGTGTTTGCGGGCATGAGTGATCAAGGCAAATAAATAAGCCCAATTGCAGAATGGATTGAGGGGATATGAGAGATCTGTGAGAAGCCACTGAGGGAGAAGGAAGGTGGATTCAGGGGGAGGAGGCACCTGGAAAAGAATAAGATCTGACTGGTGGCATGCGGGACCACAACAGGAAGGTACCAACAAGGGCCAGGGAACTTGAGGGCGGCCCCCAAGACCGGGTGGCAGGGGAACTGCAGATGGAACTGGAGCAGATACTGCCATGGGTGGAGCAGATAATGCTAGAATTGGGCAACAACAAGTGGGTCAAGACGACTGGGACTGAGGGAGGGAAGAGTTGCTGCTGCTGTGCAAATGGTGCCACCATGGCTTGTCTTGATGCTGTGCTCACTGCTCCACCATCAGATCATGGGCAAGTTGCACGTGGGCCCACAGTATACCCTCCATGTGACGGTCCTCCCATTGTTTGAGGCCTTCCACAACTACCCAATCATTCAACAAGAAAAGGGACACGGCGAGCGCAAGGTCCAGGAACTGGTCAGCCAACAACGCAAAGTTATGAGCATTGGAGGCCTTGAAAGCATACATGGTGGACAAAGGAGGGTTGAATATGGAATATGTCCATCAACCAATACACATGACTATAAAAAGGGCAGGAACTGCTCAGGGTCAAGCAGGCATGGATGGACCCCACATTAAGACATGGGTAGGGACTAGGGACAGTCCAGATCTCAGTTTGGGGGAGGATGATAGGGGCTTAGTACTGCTGAAGGCAGAATAGCCCCAAAACAGCAAAACAGAAACTCCAGTACTGAGAACAGTAGCAGCAGTGAGTCAAACCTCACAGCATGGCAGAGAGAAGACGCATGAAGCCCTGGGTCAACGGATCAAGGAAGAAGTAACTACGCTAGCCATGGGGAGGTGGACCAAGCAAATGGCAAGAACAGTGATACCCGCAGCGGCAGTGGGGAAGTGCCTGCATCCAAATAAGGAGTAATAGAATGAAGGCCCCACAGGCAGAATGGAAAGAGGAAGACAGAGCAGAGGGAGGTAATGTTTGAGGTAGGGGGCTACTACCCGCCTCCCAAAAGTACTATAAAAACTGTACCATAATGTGGAATAAAGAAAACTTTTCCCCTCAGAGATCAAGTAAAGAGTACAGAGTACAGATCTAAAGAGCATCCAGCAACTTTCCGCTACCGACTTCCGAACTCCAACTTAATACAGGTACCATTAGCATTGGCAATACTGAGTGGTAATCACAAAAGATTCCTTGCTTATTATAAGTCACACCTATAGCTTTCCAACTAAATTCCAAAGACTTGCAACAAGTCTAAATTGTGCTTATAGGAGATTGTGATGCTATCAAGGTGTGTGGCTTCATTGTCTTCTTGGTCAAGGATTGTTAATGCCCTATGTCCAGTTCCCTCCTTGAAAATTATGTCCCAAGATGTCAACAATTGATCTATTGCCCTGATTGTATAGTCTGTAGCCACTATTTGCATAGCCAATGAGCTGAGCTTTTACTGAGTGTGGGTCTAATTTTGACTTGATCAGTTCCTCTGGGACCTTTGCCCATACTCAGCACTCCCATGGTCTGAGATGATCCATGCACTGTCTCCTGCTGGTCCAGGGTATAGTTCCAGGGTGTCACGAGGATGAAAGTAAGTTTCTAGTGTGCACTTGTGCTGCTGCTGCTGCTGCCCAGAGCTCTTTTGGTAGGCCGCTCTCTGCCAACATACACCTTACACCCTCCTGTAAAAGCGACCTCCAGAGGTTGCGGCTAAGTCACACAACTGGCAGAGGAAAATCTGAAGTTTATTAGAGACAGTATAATATGACAGGGAATACGACTAATCACCTGGCAGAGGGAAATCCAAAGAGAACAAGTCTAGGGATTTCCTATGCCAGGAGTGACGCTTCCAAGGCTCCAGAAGCGTGGGAAATAACTGTATAGCATGACAAAAGCCACAATAAAATTTATAATCTAAAAAAGGAAAATCTCTGAAAATAATCAAAAACTCGGAAATTGCCATTGCCAGAGGTCATGCACATGTCTCATGTGACTTGCTTAGTAATTTGGAGGCTAGCCTCAAGATGACTAAGCCTCTGGAAGCGTTGGCTACACTTGTTAGAATGATAACTAAAGAACCAGAGCACCTCAAGGGCTGAGAATAGTACTAATAGATAGTGTTGAAAGAATAGAAGCAGTAAAGTAAAAGAGTGACAGCAGAAATAAGGAAATAAATAGAGGAAGAGTGAAGGAATAAGGAGTGAAAGAAGGGAGAAATGTGGAGTTCCCTAACAGTGTGGGAAAGGAGTGCAGTTGGCCAGTTGGTGGGCATCAGTGGGGCTTTGTCCAGAGGCAGAGGTTGCAGGTGCTAGTGTACGTGCTGATGTAGTGTGACATCTGTGGCCACCAATAGTTTTGGGAGACCAGCTCCAGTGTCTTCCATCTGGCAATGTGGGAGTCATGGTGCTGCTCAACAATGCGCCTCCAGAGCTCTGGGTTGTTTGGCACGTAGATGCATCCCCAGAAGGTAAGAAGTCCGTCCTGCAGCCCCCATTCATTGGTGCGTACAGATTTTGCACTGGAGGGGCATCCTGAGCATAACGCCAGCATGGCCTTTGCAACCAAGTCCTCTTGTATTCCCTCCTGGTTACCTTGGCAGATGTCTCAGAGTTATATTGACCTTGTCTCCCTGAACTGTCACCCCTTCAAGCACGTAAATGGCAAACAGCTCCAGGCACAGGAGGATGATGTTGTTGTTATTCCCTGCGCTGAAACCATGGTTGGCGCGCTGAGAGAGTGTGTTGGGCTTTCCCATGCTTTGACCAGGCTTGTGGTGCAACGTAAAGTCGAAGTTGGCAAGGTACAGGGACCACCAAGCCTGTCAACGGTTGAGCTTTTTGGCCGTCCGGAAGTACTCCAGGTTTTTGTGGTCCATCCAGACTTTGAATTTGTGCCAGGCCCCCTCTAGGAAGTGGTGCCACTCCTCCAATGACCGGATGATTGCAAGCATCTCCTTGTCGTGGATCTCATAATTCCATTCCACAGCATTGAGGCTCTTGGAGTAGAAGGCTATGAGATGCCACTTACCATCCTCTGGGGACTCCTGGGAGAAGACTACACCAGTGGCAAAGTCGGAGCTGTCTACCTTGACTCGGAAAGGCCAGTTGTTGTTGGAGAAGAGCAGGACGGGCTTGGAGGTAATGGCAGACTTCAAGGCATTGAAGGCCCGCTGTTCTGTGTCCCCCCAAGCCCATGCAACCTCCTTTCCACTGAGGTCAAAGAGGGGCCGAGCATGGTGGGAGAAGTCCTGGATGAATCGCTGGTAGAAGTTGGTAAACCCCAGGAAGGCCTGTACTTCCTTCTTGTTCCAAGGTTCCGGCCACTGTGTGACACCAGCCACCTTCACCAGGTCCATCTCTGCCATGCCATGAAAGATGATGAGTCCAAGGTACTCAATGCGGGTCCGCTTGAACTCACACTTCTCCAGCTTGAGGTAGAGCTGGTGTTGGCAGAAACGGTCCAGGACAATCCACATGATCCAACAATGTTTCTCCAATGTCTTAGTGTAGATGAGGATGTTGTCAAGGTACATGCACACCATGCTATCAGCTATGAGGTCCTGGAATATGTCATTCATCATGGTCTGGAAGGTGGCGGGGCTGTTGGTGAGTCCAAAGAACATCACCAGGAGTTCAAACAGCCCATGGTTGGTTCAAAATGCTGCCTTCCACTCATCTCCCTCCTGGATGCGCACGTTGTTGTAGCCCCAGCAGATGTCCAACTTAGTGAAGTAGCATGCTGATAGGGGCTTAGTGCCGCTGAAGGCAGAATAGCCCACTCAGAGAGGGGACGTGTGAAGCTCCAGGCCGACGAATCAAGGAAGAAGTAACCATGCTAGCCATGGGGAGGCAGACCGAGTAAACAGCAAGAACGGTGATGCCTGCAGCGGCAGCAGAGGAGTGCCCGCATCTGAATAAGGAGTAATGGAATGAAGGCCCCACAGGCAGAACAGGAAGTGGAAGACAGAGCAGAGAAAGGTAATGTTTGAGGTAGGGGGCTACCGCTTACCTCCAAAGAGTACTATAAAAACTGTACCACAACTTGGAATAAAAACAACTTTTCTCCTCAGAGATCATGTAAAGAGTACAGAGTACAGATCTAACAGGCGTCTTGTGACTTTCCAACAGCATCCAGCGACTTTCCAACAGCATCCAGCGACTTTCCAACAGCGTATAGCAACTCTCCAATGGCAACTTGTTACTTTCCACTGCCGACCTCTGAACTCTGGCTTAATACGGGTACTTTCAGCATTGGCAATACTGAGTGGTAATCACAAAAGATTCCTTGCATATTATCAGTCACACCTATAGCTTTTCAACTAAATTCTGAAGACTCGCAACAAGTCTAAATTCTGCTTATAGGGAGATAGTGACGCTATCAGTGCACCTTGGAGGTTGTTGATCAGCTCCAAGATGAGGGGAAGCAGATAGCGGTTCTTGACAGTCATCACATTGAGTATGCAATAGTCCTGGACCAACTGGAGGGAGCCATCCTTGTTCTTGATGAAAAACACTGGAGAGGCCATCGAAGACTTCAAGAGACAGATTTGTCCGGACTCCAGATTCTCCTGGAGGAACGCGTTGAGCTCATCCTGCTCTTTGGGTGCATGCAGATAGACCTTGCAGTTGGCTGGCTTTGAATCCAGCAGGATTTTGATGGCATGGTCCCACTACTTGTGTTCCAGGAGGGAGTCAAACAAGGCCTTGGAAAAGACATCCTCAAAGTCATGTAGGTGGTCGGGGACCGCATCCTGGAAGGCCCTGGGAGGGGCATTTGTTGCAAAGGCCTGGGCCAGCCATTGGGAAGTGGTCTGGCTGGCCCGGATCTCCTCCACAGCTGGCAGAGGTCTCAGCATAGTGGCGTAGATGCGGTCTCCTACCTCGATGGCTTCATCCAGAAGCTCCGGGTCTGGGGCAGGTAGGAACTCCCCCTTGCGTCCTTCTTCCTGGCCGGAGTCCCCTCTGCTATGTCTATTGTCCTTGTAGAGGGCCTCTCTACAAGAAAACGCTAGAGGCAAGGAGTCCAGCAGGTCAAGATCCACAAACGGGAGGTATCTCACCTGGCATGCCTAGATAGCTGCACATTCCCGCATCACGGTGCACTAATCCTTCTTCACTTTGTCTGCACAGGTGGCGCAGCACTGGAGGCACCAACTCATGCTGATTTCTCTTGAGGTCCAGTCAATCTCCAGGTTGTACTCCCAGAGCCAGGGAAATCTGAGGATCATCTCCTGCTTGCCGATGCTCATAACCCGCTCCATGTGGGATTTGTAGCGCAGGACAAGGTCCACCACAGACTTGATGTATCCCGCTTTGTTACGAGTGCCGTCAATGTTGTACACCAGAATGGGGGACAGGAGGGGTTGAGTTGTGAGCTAGTGCCATTCCACGTAGCTAGCATCCACAAAGAGTCCAGTCGCTCCAGAGTCCAGGAGGGTGACTGCACTCCAGGTTTGCTGTGTGTCAGTGGTTTTGATCTCCACGTTCATCTGGAGCAAGTTTGGCAATGGGGTGGACGCTATGACATAGCGGCGGAGGAGGCAGCATTCCCAGGCAGGAGTGCGTGCCTGGGGAGAGGTCAAGGAGGGCTCAAGAGAGCTGTTGAGTACGTTGAGGGTAGTGCTTACCGTTGAGGGGGCTGAGTTGTGGACACAAGTTGTATTGATTTCTTCTACCGACAGACATGCAAACCTGTTAGCACTAAGCAATGGAGGCATACTTTTCACCCGTTGTGTCCCTAGAAACCCTTTTGTGACTCCTTTGACTCTCTGGTAATGAGAGGGGCCTTGGGCGTGCTCTCTGGGGCAGGGGCATCCAAAGAGGGGATCCTGGCCATGTCATGGGCTACCAGGAGCTGCAGGAGCAGCTCCTCCTGCTCCTCTGGGGACAAATATTGGACCTTGAGGCTCCAGGGGCAATGGTGGGCAAAGTGGCCTGGTGCACCGCAGCGTCGGCATGAGAACGAGGGAGGCGTGTGCTACTGGGAAGTATCCACCCTTCATGGGGGTGCCTGGAGGCAGTACCGGGGGTGTCGACGGTGCTGCCAGCAATGCTGCCGGAGGCAGAGTGGTCAGTTGATGGGGGAGCGGAGCGGGAAAGCGCAAGGAGGAGGTGGGAGTTGCAACCTTGCGGAGCTCCTGTTTGAGCTCTATGAGCTGCCACTGCTTCCAAGCTACCCAGTACCACAACAAGACCTGATCGTCCACCGGGCATCCTTCTGCGAAGTTGTCAATGCGCTCCATCAACGGAGCCCTTCCCAAAAGGTAAGGCACAATTGCAGGCTGTTGGGGTACTCAGCCTGCTCTACCAACGCGTAGAATGAGTCAATGTACTTGTCCAGGGATCTCTTCTCTTGGCCATACTGATCCCTGTCTTGCAGAACCAATGCGGCGGTTTTGGCGGGGTTCTAGGGAAAGAACTTGTCCTGGAACTCCTGTTCAAACTTGGCCCAGTCTGCTGATACGATGCTGTACAGCATTCAGAGACAGAACATGCACCAGAAGTCAAAATAAACATTTAATATACAGGCTGAAAACTGTAAGCCTCCTGGTAGCAGTCTCCACAAAAGTATATTCCCAAAAACACCCCAATAAATACACAGGAAGTACAGCAGAAGGACAAGGGATCAGCTCAGAGTCATCAAATCAATAATAGTCAGTCACTGTAATAGGGAGGGGAAGCATGGGGGCTGGCAGAGACATCGAAATTGGAATCAGATTGTGATGATCTGGATCAAAGAAGTAGATCTACCGCTACCCGATTGGGCATAGCTAAATGGAGGAAGAAGGAAGAAGCATGGAATGCAGGAAAGGTATAAAAGAGGAAAAAGAATATTTATGAATGGAAGCCAGACAAAAGGGGCAGGAACAAAAGGAGCAAGAGCAAAAAGGGGCAAGAGCAAATGGAGCAGAGTCAAATGGGGAAAGAAAAGCTAAAAACAGCAAAGAAGAATGATGGATTCCAGAACTGACTGGTGGCACCAAGACAATGGCCAAAAAGGGAAATCGGAATAGCAGTTATGTCAGAGAGGCTGGAAAAGTCTAGAATAAAAGGTCATGTGTAGGAGTGGTCTGTGCACTGTAGGAAAAAGTATAAATAGGCTAGGTAAATTAGAGAATAATCAGGCAATTAATAGGCAAAGGCTCAGTAGTTCCCAGAGAGTGAATCACTTAGGCTGGAGTTTGTTGAAAACCTCAGAGGCAATTAATAGGCAAAGGCTTGGTGGTTCCCAGGGAGTGAATCACTTAGGCTGGAGTTTGTTGAGAACCTCTACCTTTCAAAGTATTATATATTTTGAAAAGTAACCCTCAAAACACCAAGTTTATCATCAAGCAACAGTGTGGATTTGCAGTAACTTTCTAAGACTTCGAGAAAGCCCCAGAACTATCTGTAATACTCTAACCAAGTACTACACCGCAAAACTTCCGACGCCACTGAGGTGTTGGAAAACCCTCATTGCATAGGTGGCTGCCCATTCTGACTTCATATAGGACAGGACCCACGCAATCTTCAGCTCATCGGAAACAAAGTCGTTGCTGCAGAGTTGGATGTAAGTGACGCAGGATTGGAGGAAACATTTCCTGGACATGTGGTCACCATTGTATGCATCAGGAATCACCAGGCACAGGATATTGGAGCGCTCCCATGCCAGAAGAGGGGATTGCGTGGTGCGAGGGCACTGCACTGGCGGAGTAGACAGCAGGGGGTTGGCTGCTGCCAGAGTGAGGTGTTCTAGGAGCATGCAGAGAGAGTTGGAAATGGTTTTGGTGGTTTAGCAGAGGTGGGAGAGTTTGATGGTGTGCTGGGTGAGGGAAGCTTGCATGAGTTGCACCTGTGTTTTTAGATGGAGCAGGCAGGTCCAGGCTTCCTTACTGGAGGCTGTGGTGTTTGAGAGAGCTTCTGAAGCGGCCAGCTGAGACATAGATAACGTCAGTGCTTAAGCCCAGTGGAGAAGCAACAGATAGGAGCCGGAAAAGGTTCAGTGGCTATAGAAGGATTCCAGACTAGGATTAGGAGACTTGTTCTGCTGTAAGGGCGACCTCTGGAGGTTGCAGCTAAGTCACACAACTGGCAGAGGGAAATCCGAAGTTTATTAGAGACAGTATAATATGACAGGGAATACAACTAATCACTTGGCAGAGGGAAATCCGAAGATAACAAGTCTAAGGATCCCTCTGCCATGGTGCAGCGCATCAGCGTGGGTGGCAGAGGCATGGAAATGACTGTACAGTACTTTCTAGAAGGCAGAGCATCCTGGAGATCTCTGGGAATCCCCGGAGAACTCTGGAGACCAAAAAATGAAGTTCTGGAAATGGAAGTCTCCTGACACTCTTGATGAGTCTGTTCTGTGCATGCGCATAGGGTTTAGTGACTTGGAGAATAATGCTGTGGTTTCCCAGGTACATTGTCCAGGACTCATTTACCCACTCCCACCCTGCATCGACCCTGACCTCTCACAATTTCCTCCCTGTTTGTCACTCCGATTGGACATGATAGGACGTAAGCGCAGCCAGCATGGTGTTTGCATCCTTCTTAGTCAGGAAATACATGGATATATATGATGTGCCACCATCCACTGCGACCATCATATATACTGCACCTCCTAATGACTGGACACTAGATGGACCCCACAAGTCCACATGCACCCTTTTGTTTGGCACTCCCTCTGGTTCCACTACAGCATTGTATGGTCATGCAGCATGTTTTCCGTACATGCAGTCTTCACAAAGCCCAGCCATGGTGAGATTACCCATAACCTTGAGTCTGTCGACTAGATTTTTTGACAGGGATTCTCTGATGCTCTTGACACTAGCATGCCCGAACCTTCTGTGCCAGACTTCTAGGGTTGTTGGTTTGGTCAGTGACTTGGCAGTCATCACCACTGGTCCATCTAAGGTCCCCAGCAAACTAAGCAGGTACATTCCTCTGGTACCTGTACCTCTAGGTTCTTTTAGTTCTTTGTAGTTGGCAAACGCTTGCCTGTCCACAAAGAAGTGGTCCGTAGCGCCCGAGTCAGCATATGTTGGAATGGTCCTGGCCTTTGATAGGTAAGTACCCATGCTCTTGGTTGCATTTTTCTCTTCCAAGATGGTGGCTGACAGGGCATAGGTGATGTAGGGTTGGTCTGTGGTCTGTGGCATGGGCAATGCTGCCATATTTGCAGCTGGCATGCTTGTCTGAGGTGTGGTTGAGGTTTGTGTTTCATTTGACACTGTTTGAGACATCTTTCCCTTGTTCTGAAAGTTAGGGGGGAACTGTCCCTCTTTGCCTCCCCCTTTCCAGTAGCAGTATCTGATGGTGTGACCTGCTTGTTTACAATTCAGGTTGACACAGACTAGCTTGGGTTTTGACTGAGCCTGTAAGGCAGTTGTGGAGACCCCAGCCTTCTGTTTTTATGAGACCAACCTGTCCCAGTGTATTGTAAGGGCGGCAATGACATCCTTAGTCGTTGTCATGGCGTATATTCTGGCGACAACCATGTTCTACGATTCTGGCAGCAATGCTACAAGAATAGTCCTGAAAGCTGAGTCATCTATTTGTGCCCCTTTTTCTGTCACAGACTTCCATTTTTCACTGAGATCCTCAACATGCTTCAAGAAATCCATTCCATCCTGGAATTCTGTGGCACGTAGTCGCTTCTCAGCGTTCATTGTGGCTATCTTGGAGAACACTCCGTAGTTTTCAGTCAAGGTTGTCCATGCTTATCCCAAGTCCTATCGGGTTTTTTGTGTTGTAGATAATCAAGCCTAGCATCCATGCGTCCCTCTCTTCCCACTCTTCCAGAGAGGGGTTTTTTGATGACCATTCGGTGGGTTTCACCTCTACTTTTGTGTTGGGGGCATCTTTTGTGTCGAGGGCATCAGGGTCGATTTTAGGCTTTTTGATAGTTCCGTCTAGGTAGCCGCGGGCTCCTCATGCCCTGGCCGCTATGAGGACCCGGTTTTCGAATGTTGTATAATTTGTCCCGTCGAAATGTGCTTCTTCGGGGAACGTCGGTGGATTCGACGAGTTTGTGGATGTCATTTTTTGTTGTGGGTGTGGATGTGGATGTGGAGGTAAGTGTAATGTGTGAGTCTGTGTATCCGGAGCAGTGGCTCAACGGCAGTAGGAGTGCTAACGGGGCCAATAACCTGTAGAGTTATGGTATAAGTCCTCAGTCACTCCAAATATATGTTGTTGACTCATTTATTACCTGTAGAGTTATGGTATAAGTCTACAGGGTATGGTAAGTTGGTTTGTACGTAAATATAGGTAGGATAGCTTACCCTCAGTCACTCCAAATATATGTTGTTGACTGAGGGCTCACGTTTTCGTATGTCATAGATATCTATCCGCAAAAGATTTAAGTTTTGTAAGTAAAGTGACACAAATACCGAACAGTGTAGAATAGAATAAGAAAATAAAGAGATAAATAAAAGAAAAACGTATCGTATGATTCGGACGAGGCATTCCTCAACACCATATTGATTTTTTGATCCTGGGATTCATCACGCGGTGATGTCAGGATAAGCTTGAATTTACTTCCTTCGTACATACGTACGTGCGTACCGTTATGCCTGCATCATTTGCTTTGCTTCGTACGTAGCTGTGCAACTTTGCCGACTGAGTGGAATTGATGATGCAGAGCGTGCTCCAGGAATGTGGGAGGATATCTTTGACCGGCAGGCTATGTAGGTAGATTCTGCTTTCCTCATGGATGACTGGTCAGTATTGACTGGGTAATGTAACAGCGAGATGTCGATATCGCACAATATGTTCATACGCGGGATCAATGCTGTATATGTTCACGCGCCAAAGATCCAAGCGCACCAGGTCAAAGCGCTTGCGTTCTTCTGTGACTTCTTTGTGCGTGGTTCGAGTCGGGGACGCTTTCTAAAAAAAAGGGTATTGATTGCATTGCATATAGCTGGCGCTGACGATTGAGGAGGAATTGCTGTTTCCGTTTTTCGAGTCAAGGATGGGCGCGGAGACGATGAGCCAGAACTCTGAACAGCATCGTAGGTTCCAGGAGGGTCTTGATGATCTCAAGAGGTACTTCGACGAGGTACGAGCCGGACAGGCGGTTTATGAGGGGAACTTGGTTGTCCGCAGGCTTGATAGTTTCGCGGATGAGATGATGGCTTATCTGCATGACATTCGTTTCCTTCTCTTTTGCGTGCAAGAGTCGGCGATTCATTGGAAGAGGAGTTTACAGGAACCCTGTACGTGGCCAAGCTGCGTGCGGCGGTCCAAGACTTGGAGGACGTCGAAGCTGCCCTGGGAAAGCGGATCCTCAAAGAGGGGTCGCTTACTATTGTCCTCCCGCTTGGTCTCGTCCTACGTCCTACACGACAAGTCCACAGCACCAGAGCGAGTTTCTTGTTCCCCCTTCTGGTCTTTCTGGGTGTCTGACATCGTCGTATTCTTAGGTTCCCGCCATTGCCGAGGCCCGTTCTGTGGTTGGTGCAGTATGGGCTTTGGTACCTGCACAGCGACGCTTGGGAATTTCGTTCTTGTGATGCGTGTGGCCAGCTGAAGCCGGGCTTCGGACAGTATGGTTATGAGGGACCCGGACATAGACAGAGATACATCGCGGCGTCGGTTCCTGATAAAACACGCACTCGTAGGCTTGGGTCCAACATCCTACTTGTCAATGGTGGATATAGAGAAGGGTATAACATAGAGATCAGGCAGATTAGATGGGGCTGATTACTGGTTCAATATGATGTGGTGGACAAGTGGATCCATGCGCGCAAGGAGAACAGGGTCACTTGTAGAATGGGACAACCTTTGTAGTCAGGGCTGACAATTTACGCCTACCGCATATGTACAACAGAAAAAACTCTCTGATTTGTGGGGGACAACACGTTTTACATAGAAAAGATACCGGAGACCACGTTGTAAAGGACAATACTTGGCTCAAATCGATCACGAACGCAGTAGCAAGACCTACAGATTCGAAGGAGGACTTGTACACTATGTCTTTTTGTATGAGAGCGAGCACAGAGAAAGGAAATCCAAGGTGAGAGGTTGGCGTTTCCAAATAAACTTACTGTGGTCGCGGTCCGGAGTCCGAACAAGGAACGACCACGTGTTTGCAATTGTCTGATTTTTGTTGGGTTGCCGTGACAAGTTTGTCTGCTAGGTTCAGGGCGCAAACTTCACGAGACCGTTGTCTAGCTGGACCTTATATTCGCGATTTTCACCTTCTAGGTAAGAACACTCGATATGGATCCCCCACAGACTAGAGATTTAGCATCACCTTTTAAACACCCAGCTGTCACTGGTTTTGAAGGCCAACCATTCGACCTTGACGAGCGCCGGGAAAGGGTTTCTCGGGAGATGACTGGCTTTTTCCTTGGTCCAATGCCTGTGAAGGAGTTTCTTGACAAATTCCTTCCTAGGACTCGAGCGACTCGAGTTTCTACCCCGCACCACGCTTCCAACTACTTCTCTACAGTCCCAATAACTGGGACAGAAACAGCGATGTATGATCCTTTTGTAAGTCCATAAATTGACTCCACATTATGCTTTGTCCATGTTCTTTTGTCTAGATCGACCTCATCAAGAACTTGATTCCTGGTTTCCAGGCCGTAAATACCGGAAGTAACTCGGACTCTAACTCAGACCCCAAGCGGAAAATTAAGCCTGACCCTACCATCTACGAGGACTCAGTAAATATATCGAATGGAAAAACTCAGTTTGACAAGGCCGAGATGAACATTGAATTCAAAAGGAATGAGAGTTCGGAACCCTTTGTAGATCAACCAAACCCGAAAAGCCAAGACCCTAATCCGT
>QLOM01017532.1:0-15381 GCA_003313785.1 Termitomyces sp. MG148 | reverse complement strand
TTTCGCATGCAGTCAACAAAGTCATTGACTGACTCATTCTCTAATCGGCACGTGCATGGTTCAAAGCCCATCTGGGGGTGTCAGCCAGTGTTGAGAAAGAACAGGGAGACCTGCATAGATGTGTGGACATAGTTGTTGTACTGAAATTCCACCTCAGGAAGGAGCTCATCCCAGTCGTCCTATTGTTTATTGCAGAACAGCCAGAGATACTGCTCCAGTTCCTGGTTGACATGCTCAGTCTGCCTGTCAGACTGCGGGTGGTAGGTGGTGGACGTGTGGAACTTAACGTGCAGGAGACGGTAGAGCTCCTGGATGAAATCCACTACAACTGTGGGCCCTGGTCAGAGATGTAGGCGTTGGAGAGACCATGGAGTTTCCAGACGTTCTTCTTATACAGGTTGGCAACACCCATTGTAGAGCAAGTCATGTGCATTGGAATAAAGTGCACCCACTTACCATAAAGATCCACAACAATTATGACAGTGTCATATCTATGTGCATCCAGGAGTTTCACGATGAAGTTGATGGAGGCCATGCTCCAGCATGTGGCGGGTGTGGGCAGGGAGTGCAGCTGTCCAATTGGGGGGCATTGGTGGAGCTTTGTCTGGAAGCAGAGGTTGCAGGTGCTAGTGTACATCCCAATGTAGCATGACATTTGTGGCCACCAATAGTTTTGGGAGACCAGTTCCAACATCTTCCAGTGGCCAGGGTGTCTGGCAATATGAGAGTTGTGGTGCTGTTTGACAATGTGCCTTCAGAGCTCTGGGTCATTTGGCACGTAGATGCGTTCCCAGAAGGTCCGTCCTGCAGGCCCCACTTGTTGGTGCATATGGATTTTGCACTGAAGAAGCGTTCTGAGCATAGTGTCAGTGCGGCCTTTGCAACCAAGTCCTTCTGCACTCCTTCCCGGTTACCTTGATGAATGTCCCAGAGTATATTGACCTCATCTCTCTGAACCACCACCCCTTCAAGCACATAAATAGCAAACAACTCCAGGCACAAGAAGGTGATGTTGTCATTATCTCCTGCACCACAACCATGGTTGGCATGCTAGGAAAGGGTGTTGGGCTTCTTCATGCTTTGATTGGGCTTGTGGTGCAGCATAAAATCAAAGATAGCAAGGTACAGAGACCACTGGGCCTGTTGACAATTGAGTTTTTTGGCCGTCCAGAAGTACTCCAGATTCTTGTGGTCCATCCAGACTTTGAATTTGTGCCAGGCCCTCTCCAGGAAGTGGCACCACTCCTCCAGCAACTGGATGATTGCAAGCATCTCCTTATTGTGGATCTTGTAGTTCTGTTCCATGGCATTGAGGCTCTTGGAGTAAAAGGTAACAGGGTGCCACTTACCGTCTTCTGGGGATTCCTAGGAAAGGACCGTGCTGGTGGCAAAGTCAGAGCTGTCTGCCTCCACTCAAAAGGGCTGGTCATCATCAGTGACAAGCAGAACAGGCTTGGAGGTGATGGTAGACTTCAAGGCGTCAAAGGCCCACTGTTCTGCACCTACCCAAGTCCATGCAACGTTCTTCTTGGTAAAGTCAAAGAGGAGCCAAGCATGGTAGAAGAAGTCCTGGATCAACCACTGGTAGAAGTTGATGAACTCCAAGAAGGCCTATACTTCCTTCTTGCTCCAGAGTTCCAGCCACTGCATGACACCAGCCACCTTCACCGAGTCCATCTTTGCTATGCCATAGAAGATGATGAGTCCAAGGTATTTGATGTGGGTCTGCTCAAACTCACATTTCTCTGGCTTGAGGTAGAGCTGGTGTTGGCTGAGACGGTCCAGGATGACTTGTGTGATCCAGCAATGTTCCTTTAATGTTTTGGTATAGATGAGGATGTCATCAGGATATATACATACCACACCATCAGCTATGAGGTCCTGGAATATGTTGTTCATCATGGTCTGAAAGGTGGCAGGGCTGTTTGTGAGTCCAAAGAACATCATCAAGAGTTCAGACAGCCCACAGTTGGTCCAGAATGCTGCCTTCTATTCATCTTCCTCCTGGATGCACACATTGTTGTAGCCCTAGCATATGTCCAACTTAGTAAAGTAGCATGCACTCTGGAGGTTGTTGATTAGTTCTGAGATGAAGAGAAGTGGGTAGCAGTTCTTGACAGTCATTGCATTGAGCATGCAATAGTCCTGGACCAACTAGAGGGAGCCATCCTTCTTCTTAATGAAAAACACTAGAGAGGCCATTGGAGACTTCAAGGGGCAGATCAGAGGAACATGTCAAATTCATCCTACTCCTTGGGCACAAGCAGATAAACCTTGCAGTTGGCCAGCTTCAAATCCAGCAGAATTTTGATAGCATGGTCCCATTCTAGGAGGGAGTCAAACAAAGCCTTGGAAAAAACATCCTCAAAGTCATGCAGGTGGTTGAGGACTGCATCTTGAAAGGCCTAGGAGGGGCGTTTGCTGTGAAGGCCTGAGCCAGCCACTGGAAAGTGGTCTGGCTGGCCCAGATCTTCTCTGTGACTAGTGGAGATTGTAGCATAGTGGCATAGATGTGGTCTCTTACTTCGATGGCTTTGTCTGGAAGCTCTGAGTCCAGTGCAAGTAAGAACTCCCCCTTGCATCCTTCTTCCTGACCAGGGTCCTTTCCACTATATCTGTTGTCCTCATAGAAGGCCTCTCTATGAGAGAACGCCAGAGGCGGAGAGTCTAGCAGGTCGAGATCTGCAAACAGGAGATACCCCACCCAACAGGCCTAGATAGCTGCACGTTCCTGCATTGTGGTGCACCGCTCCTTTTTCACTTTGTCCATGTAGGTGGCGCAATGTTAGGGGCATTGGCTCATGCTGATTTCTTCTGAGGTTCAATCAATCTCTGGATTGTGCTCTCAGAGCCAGGAAAACCCCAGGATCATCTCCTGTTTGTCAATGCTTGTAACCATGAAGATAGTGCACTCCACATGAGATTTGTAGCACAAGGCGAGGTCCACCACAGACTTGATGGATTCCGCTTTGTTATGAGTGCCATCAACGTTGTACATCAGGATGGAGAATAGGAGGGGCTGAGTTGTGAACTAGTGCCACTCCATGTAGCTAGCGTCCATGAAGAGCCTGGTTGCTCCGGAGTCCAGGAGGGCAACTATGCTCCGAATTTGCTGCATGTTGGTGGTTTCAATCTCCACATTCATCTGGAGCAAGTTTAGCAATGGGGTAGATGCTATAATGTAGCGGCAAGGGAGGCGGCGCTCCTAGGCAGGAGTGCATGCCTAGGAAAGAATTGAGGAGGGTTTGAAAGAGCCATTGGGTATGTCAGGGGTAGTGCTTATGGTTGAAGGGACTAAGTTGTTGACAAAAGTTGTATTGATTTCTTTTACCAACAGACATGCAAACCAGTTAGTACTAGGTGATGGTGATGATGCCCAAAAGTCGCTAAGTACTGTCAAGGGTAAACGGTACCTAGCTACTGTGAAAGGTAATGTGTTGGGCGGTCGCTAGTTGAGAGGGAGTCTGGGCAGGGTCCCAGAGACTTAGTTTGTTAAGGAAAATTTAGTATTTGGAAGAAAGGTGCTTAGCGATCTAAGCCGTGTCGCCTGCGAGGCGCTAGGGTGCCAATAGTCGGCAAGGACTTGGCGACGTAACATAGTCGAAGTGTGCTCGTATAGCACCTAGACAGTCGGCAAGACTGGCGAAGAAGCGGCAAGCTTAGCGTAGTCGGTAAAGATAGTAAGTTCCTTGGTGACTTTTTGAGGAACTTAGTGCGCACAAGTTGAGATCTGAACTGTGGGGATGGAATTTGATGCTCCTAAGACAAAATATGTACAGTATTTATAGGCGCTAAGTCGCCGCGTTAATTAAACTATAAGTCGCTAAGTAACAAAAGGGGGAATGGATTATGACAAGAAGAATAGAATGTGAAATAGCTAACCCGCGGCGTCTATCAGTCGGCAAGTGCTAAGTCACCAAGTGAGCACTGAAAGCAGTCAAATAAACGGTGACTATCTTGGGGTCTGAAACAATCAAGGGGGCTGGCGTCGCCAAAGTCGCTAAGCGTCGGTAAAGGTAAGCGTCGCTAACCGCTAGGCACTGGGGCTGAAGAAGTGTCGACCTGCTGATTAGCCGTCGGCAAGTCGTTAAACGCTTAATCTTATAAGTCGCCGGCTATCTTTGATTGGTGACCTGTTATCGAGCCCGAGGTCATGTGTGTGGTCCATGCGTTAACAGTCAGGTGAGCGAGTCCTGTGGTCCAGAAGTCCCGTGCGCTAAACATCCCGTGGTCGCCTAGTTATGTGTCGTTCACGTCGCGCCTGGTTGCCTGAGTGAGCCGCCAAACTGCTATCAACAAAAGTTGCTAATTATAGCTTTGTTGCGCTGAGCCCAGCCCAGGTCTTATCAACAGGGGCATACTTCTCACCTATTGCATCCCTAAAAACCCTCCTGCAACTCCTGCAACTCTCTGGCAACAAAGGGGACCTTGTGCATGTTCTCCGGGGCAGGAGCATTTGGAGAAGGGATCTTGGCCACATTGCAGGCTGCCAGGAGTTGCAGGAGCAACTCTTTCTGCTCCTCCAGGGACAGATATTGGACTTCCAGGCCCTGAGGGCAATGGCGAGCAAAGTGGCCCTGTGTGCCACAGTGTTGGCATGAGAACAGGAGAGGCGTGTGCTGTTGAGAAGTATCCACCATAGGGGCACCTGGGGGTAGCACTGGAGGTGCTGAAGGTGCTGCCGACAGCACTGCCAGAGGCAGAGCGGTTGATCAATGAGGGAGCAGAATGAGGAAGTGCAAGGAAGAAGCAGGAGTTGCAGCCTTGCAGAGGTCCTGCTTGAGCTCCATAAGCTGCTACTGCTCTCAAGCCACCCGATACCATGATAGGACCCAATCATCCACCAGGCATCCTTCTGCAAGGTTGTCAATGCACTTCATCAGGACCAGATGGAGCCCTTTCCAAAAAGTAAACAGCTGCAGACCATTGGAGTACTTAGCCTGCTCTACCAGCGCACAGAACAAGTCAATGTACTCATTTAGGGGGAGTTTCTTTCCTTGGCCATACTGATCCCTGTTTCACAAGACCAGCACAGCAGTTTTGGCTGGGTTCCAGGAGAAGAACTTGTCCCAGAACTCCTGTTTGAACTCAGCCCAGTCCACAAAGCTTCCAACGCCACCGGGGCGTCAAAAAGCCCTCATTGCATAAGTGGTCGCCTGTCCCGACCTCATATAGGACAGGACCCATGCAATCTTCAGCTTGTTGAAAACAAAGTCATTGCTGCAGAGTTGGATGTAAGTGACACAGGATTGGAGAAAATATTCCCCAGACACGCAGTTACCATTGTACATGTTGTGAATTGCTGAGCACAGGATATTGGAGCGCTCCTGTGTTGAAAAAGGAGAGCGCATGGTGCAAGGGCATTGCACTAGTGGAGTAGGTGGCAGGGGATTGGCTGCTGCTGGAGCAAGGCATTTAAGAAGCATGCAGAGGGAATCAGAGATGGTTTTGGTAGTTTGGCAGAGGTGGGTGAGTTTAGCGGTATGCTGGGTGAAGGAGGCTTGCGTAAGTTGCACCTGCATTTTTAGATGGAGCAGGCAGGTCCAAGCTTTCTTGCCAGCATCTGAGAGAGTGTCAGGGGACAAGTTCTTGGACTGTCCACTCTAGCCTTGCTTAGTCTGTGTTGACATTGGCACCCCTATCTAGCCACCATCTGGACTACTCTGGCCCTATTCAGCTCCCTTCCTGTCTCGGCATCATCATCTGACAGATCAGCTGGTCTTTGGATCCACTCTACTTGCCGGCAGGCCTTTATGCCATTGGCTGGCTTACTCATGCTGATTATTGCTTACTCAGTAGTGCTTAGTACATACCAGCCCTATTAGTCAATACGTCGTAGTCATAGTGTGTCCAATGTAGTATATAAGTAGGACTGGTGGATGGAACATCCCCAGTCCTAGCAATAGTATTGCTTCTGGGTCTACACATCAGCATAACTGTAAGCTCCTCAGTAACAACCTCACTCTCTATCTTTGCCCTCTGGCTCTGCCCCTTGTCGGTGGCCTCTCCTCTTGCCTGCCAGCTGCTTGTCACTGTGCTTGCTCAATGCTTGCTCCCCTTGGTGGTGGGCTTGAGCGGTTGTTGCGTCTGCTTGGCATTCCACAATGGAGCGTCCCCTTACAGAGAGCTTCTGAAGCAGCCGGCTGAGACATAAATAATGTTGATGCTTAAGCCTAATGGAGAAGTGACACATAGGAGCCAGAAGAATTTTGGTGGCTATAGGAGGCTTCCAGACTAGGATTGGGAGACTTGTTCTACTGTAAGGGTGACCTCCAGAGGTTGCAGCTAAGTCACACAACTAGCAGAGGGAAATCCAAAGTTTATTAGAACAGTACAGTATGACAGGAAATCCAAAGAGAACAGGTCTAAGGATTCCTCTGCTGCGGCACAGCGCATCAGCGCGGGTGGCAAAAGTGTGGGAATGACTATGCAGTACTTCCTAAAAGGCATGGGAGCGTCTTGGAGATCTTCAGAAATCCCCAAAAAACTCCAGAGTTCTGAAAATGGAAGTTCTAGAAATGGAAGTTCCCTAACAACTTTCACCTTGGGCCTCTATCAACCATATGTGCTTAAGTACATACAATCCTAATCTTGCACATGCTGTATCCTTCATAATAGAAGGATACCTCTTCCAGAGCATCATGCACTGAACTTGCAAGGTGGACTTGACTCATCTACCTTCTTTGTCATTGGAAGTCTTGTTTTTCCAATGCACTGCTGGAGTTCTTTGCTCAGGGATGGTCATTCCCTGAGGCGCAACATCTCTTTGCTGCTATTGTGTCATTGGAGTCAACTCAGTTAGAACTCTCCAACTGCCTATTTCCAATCTCTGCATCTTTTCCAAGAAGTACAACAAAGGTCTGCAATTTTCAGGAGGGCCTTGAGCAATACTCTGGGCCTGAAGCAATCTCCTTGGCCTTCCAGGCTGCATATAGGGAGCATTGTCTCTTCCGGTGTTCTGTTCTGGGGTCTTCCAGACTACTCCTGTCCTTGCTGCACTGCTGGGCACAGCAGTTAGTTATGCTTTGCTCCAGAGAACTCTGCCAGGCATTTTCTGAGGTTGCTAAAGAGGAGGGTCCTCCATCATAGCCTCAGTAGCCTCTAACCTGGGATGAACTGGGTCAGCTGAGACAGCTAGCAGGTATGCTAGCAACTAGTCAATGGTCTCACCATTGCATGTCAGTTCAAGTGGTTGATTGGGATCCATCCAATCACAATGCTCTATGTATATATTGTTTTGGGTGTGTGCATCAAGAAGTTGATGCACTATTCAGTGTCTTTTTGCAAGGTTCTCCAGACTGACAGTCTAGAATTACAATTTGTTGCTTGTAGTACTCAAATTGAACCTAAAAGGTTCAAAAAAGTAAAACGTAGTCAGAAAAGTTGCTAAGCCTTATGGTCACACAGCAGAACCAGATTAGTCATTGATTCTAGTACTACGTATAACAGTAAAATTGGCTGCCTTACCTAAGACAGCTATACAGAATTATAATACTTATTTAATTAGTTTTAATAATATAATTATTATTTAAATATAATAATTATTGTATTTTTAAAGAGGCCATAGAGCAAAGCTCTATAGCTGTAGGTCCATTACAGTGACCTAGACAGCTTCAAGGGCACAATATTATAGTATCAAAATAGGCTCTCACTGTCAATGGGTTTCAAAGTTGAACACCATTGCTGTGCCTTTGTAGAAACATCCACCACCTCTCACTCATTAGGCAATTTTTGTCAATGAGTCTCAAAGTCAAACACTATTGTAGATGAATACAAGAGTTTAGTCCTCAGTCACATCAGATAATGTTGTATGACTAAGCATTACCTGTAGACAAATACAAGAGTTTAGTCTACAGAGCAAATGTTTAGTGAGAGGTAAGTACAAGTAAGTAAAATATGCTCACCCTTAGTCACACAAGATAATGTTGTACGACTGAGGGTGATTTCCTGTGTATGTAAATATAAAAATAAAACAAATTAAAGTTCACAGCAAAGACCAGCAAATACCGATTGAATAGCCACTTGGGCCACTGTCGAGGGGGGAAAAAATATACGAAAGGTCTCCATGACCCTAAAAGGGGATATTATGTAAGCTTGGTGATTATGACGTATGTTTCCAGTGTTGGTCGAATAAGTCGCTGCTTAACACTCCCCCTGACTTGAGCAACTGTTGTTGGTCTTGAGACCTAAGAGACCAACCAGATGATTGTGAGTGAACTGTGGTAGGGGTTTGGTGCAGATATCAGCAATGTTTTGGAAGAACGGGATATGCAATACTTCGATGTCACTTTCTTGTATGCGCTCGCAAATATAATGATGGCGGATATCAATGTGTTTTGCATGTGCATGGCCTTTGGTGGATTGGGCTAAGGCAATCAACAAGCTGTTATCTATGTGTAGCTGAACAGGGAGTGGTTGTTTGAGGTTGATTTCGGAGAAAAGGTTGTGCATCTAGAGGGCTTGTTGCAATCTGCATGTCATGGCCATATATACCGCTTCTGTGGTAGATAGGGCAACAGTCTGCTGGCATTTCAAGCTCTAGGATACCGAGCCACCAGCCATCATGAAAACATACCCGGATGTGGACCTTCAAGTTTCATAATCGGAATCGGCAAACCCCACCGGTTTTGTTGATCTCCCCAGACCCCTAGAATAGAGGATGCAATAGTCAAGCATACTCTTTATGTATGCTAGGACATGTAGGAGGGTTTTCCAGTGGGCTGGACCAGAGTTAGACTAGAAGCAAGCGAGTAAAGTAACTGCAAATGACAGATTAGGCTGTGTTGCTGCCTGAGCCCACATCAAGGCACCTAAAAGCTGTCTGTATGGTTTATCTTGCATAAGTGCCCGCTCAGCCTCATTCTTTGGGGACATGCCATTTGTGAGTGATGTTCCTGATGGTAAGAGGGTATAGCGAGGGTTGCAGTCTGTCATTCCAAAGCACTCAAGTACTTGTATGAGGTAGGCCTTCTGGGATAGCAAGATCGATTGGGTGTGGGGGTCACAGTGTATCGCCATTCCAAGCAGGAAAGTCAGTTCACCTAGATCCTTTACTTTGTATGTGTTTGCTAGCTCTGTTTTAGCACGTTGTGCCCCCTCCTTTGTAGACAATAATCCAAAGGTGTCATCATTAAGTGTGTTTGTGATAGTTGCTTCCGTTCCTGTCATTCTTGATCTCACACAAGGGTTGGCTCGGGACCTCTTGTATCCTAGGTCTGCATATGCACCATCCAATGTTCAGTACCAGTCAAAGCCTCTCTGCATTAGACCATACAGGGTTTTTTGGAGTAGTGCCAACTT
Organism: Termitomyces sp. MG148; assembly: GCA_003313785.1. Classification (NCBI taxonomy): domain Eukaryota; kingdom Fungi; phylum Basidiomycota; class Agaricomycetes; order Agaricales; family Lyophyllaceae; genus Termitomyces; species Termitomyces sp. MG148. Next base: position 6,081 of record QLOM01017532.1, on the reverse strand, counting down.
CCCCTCTCCCTCTGGAAAACCTGGCAGGGGTCTCATGTAGACCTTGTGTTCAGAGATACTGTTGAGATACGTGGAAACAAAGTCAACCTGCCAGATTTTGAGGCCTTCCTGCACCGCTATTGCAGCAGACATTCTGAAGAATTCAAGACGTATGACCGCCGCATAAGTTTCATCAAAATCCTTGCCAGCTACCTGAGAAAACCCCTTTGCAACCAGACAAGCCTTCCTCCTAGTGACCTCTCCTTTGTTGTACTTGTTAGCAAAAACCCATTGGCAGCCTACCACATTCTTGTCCTTTTGCGCAGAAGCCTCCTCCACCAATTCAAACACCCCACGTACTTTCATTACTCTCAACTCCTCATCCATTGCTGGTTGCCACAGGTTGGGTCTCTTTATTGCTTCCATATACGTTCTTGGTACCTTTGTGTTGTCCAGTCCATCACCACTCTCCAGGGTTGAGAAATACCCATAAGGACCCTCTGCCAAGAAAGCTGTTGGGGGATCTCCACCAGATGCTCAGTCCTCCCCATCATCTCATGCAACCTGTTTCCTCTGTAATGTCTCCTAGGCGGCAATCAAAGCCAGGGTTGGTTTTGTCTGTTGTGTCAATTGATGGAGGGGTTGGATCGGTGCAGGGGGTAGCGGCTGGCTAGCAGGCTTGATCTGTGTAACTGCTCAATTGTCGGCTAGATCAGGGTCAGACTCAGAGGCATTGTAGTTGTTAGTTTGACCTGATCTGATCTTAGATGCTATGAGCTGTCAAGGAGTGATGACTCTTAGTCTTGGTGGGCTAGATAAAGGTGCTGTGGTGATAGCAAGAGGCGCAGACTCCTCAATGGAGTCATCAAGTATTGTGAGTGTGCAATGACTGATCCCTTCCTTGAAGATAACATCCCATGACGTCACAATTGTCCTAGACCATTGATTGTAAAGGCAATACCCACTATTTGCGTAGCCAACAAGGCGTGTTCTCACCGACCTGGGATCCAACTTTGACTTTATTAATTCATCAGGAATCTTTGCCCAGGCCAGACACTCCCACAGTAAGAGATGATCAACATGTTGTCAACGGTTGGTCTAGGTTTTCTTAGGTATCTGATTGGGATAGCATGATGAAGAGAGTAGGTTTTGAGTATAGATTTGTGCCACAGCTGCCTCAGCCCACAGCTCCTTGGGTAAACCGCTCTCAGCCAGGACACAGTGCATGCTTTCAAGGATGGTTTGATTGGCCCTCTCAGCAACACCGTTTTGAGCATGTGTGTATAGGGTGACATGCAGGACAATACCATGGTTTACCAAGTGTCAGGGGACCGGTCTCTGGACTGTGTTCAACCCTATTCTGAGCTTAGTCCAACGATATGCCTATTCCTAGCAGATCCAACCAGCTGCTTGGCCCACTCTTTCCCCTTCCATCTTGTAGTAGTCAGCCTTGATGAGTCATATGCCCAAACCTTACTCAGCATTGATTATTGTTAGTCATACTCCTTTACATACCGGAGCCTGATTAGTAAACAGTATTAGTAATAGCACAGCCACTGATGTAGTATATATAGGCCGCCTGTGGAATAGAATATCCCCAGGCTGAACAATAGCAGTGTTCTTCTAGCCTATCCACTGAACCAACTGTAAGCTTATCTAGCGCCATCCGACCCTCTGTTAGCCTTGCTTGCCTTTTGCCTGACTCTTGCCTGCCTCTGCGCTCGCTCAACTCTTGCTTGCCCCTTGCATCGCTGACTCTGTGGAAGGAGTTCTGCAGACGTCAAGCGTTGCCCTTACACCAAGTACATAGACCACAATTCATTTATCATTCACGTGTGGCATCAACTCTGACCTTGCACAGCTTGCGACCAGTCTGACGTTCCAACTTGCTATGGCATGCGATGAAGGCAATGAGGGTGGTGGTTGAGTCTTTTTGTGTTAAGAAGAAGGCGGACATGTGTAATGAACTCCTGTCCACGGCTACCATCATGTAAGTAGCCCCTCCCAACAACAAGACGCTAGCTGGCCTCCACAAGTCAATGTGAACATGATCATTTGGTGCACCTTCAGGCTCTACCACAGCATTGTATGGTCAGGCAGCGTGTCTGCTGTATATGCAGTCCTCATATACACCTGGTACAGTCAGGTCTTCCTTCACTACCAGTCCGTCCACCAAGTTCTTTGCTAAAGTGTTTTTGATAGTTGAGATGCCCAGGTTTTTATGTGTGTGGGGTAAAGTGGGATATGTAGATAAAAATATTGAGTCTTGTTCAGAGCAGTGACTTGACAAAGTAGAAGTGCAAATAAGGCCTATAACCTGTAGACAAATACAAGAGTTTAGTCCTCAGTCACACCAGATAATGTTGTACGACTAAGCATTACTTGTAGACAAATACAAGAGTTTAGTCTACAGGGCAAATGTTTAGTGAGAGGTAAGTATAAGTAGGTAAAATATGCTCACCCTGAGTCACACCAGATAATGTTGTACAACTGAGGGTGATTTTCTGTGTATGTAAATATAGAAATAAAACAAATTAAAGTTCACAGCAAAGACTAGCAAATACCAATTGAATAGCCACCTAGGCCACTGGGTGACTTCCCATAAGAATCTAGAACTAGTTTAAAAATTTCTAAACGTGACAACTCAATAAAAAAAAGTAGGAATTGATTGTTCTAGATTTTTCTAAACCGTAAGCAACTATGTTCTAGTTTGAGACCAAATACATATTAGATTAGACATGTTGTCTCCACCGATTCTATCTTCGATGGAGGGAACCTTTGCCAAACCCACGAGTGAGTACACCATAGCAGAAACTTTGGGCAACTCAGAGTGATTGATGATTTGTGGGCGTCGATGTAAGGGCAACCTCCGAGAGTTGCAGCTAAGTCACACAACTAGCAGAGGGAAATCCAAAGTTTATTAGAGGTAGTAAATACAACAGGAAAATAACTAATCACCTAGCAGAGGGAAATCCGAAGAGAACAAGTCTAAGGACCCCTCTGCCATGGCGTGGCACATCTGTACAGGGGCAGAGGCATGAGAACAGTTGTACAGTACTTCTGCAATGGCATGGGAGCATCCTGGAGAAGTCTGACAAAGAGCAGGTCACCCCGGATATCTTTGGGAACCGCCGGAGAACTCCAGGGTGGCCAAAAAAGGAAGTCCCCTGACAGTCGATAAGTAGCAGAGGTGAATGGAGAAAAAAAAATACAATTTGTATATTCCAAATGGGCTAACAGAGTGCAAAATACATAGATAACATCACAATTATCCTTGCATATTACATTAAAAAACAAAAAATAAGTCTACAGAGGGGTCCCAAAGCTCTGTAGATCCTTGACAACGACAAAATCTATAGTTGTGGACAGCCAAACACGACAAAAATAAACAATGAATTTTATAACATTCAGTCATCATTGGATTTTGTATTTTAGCATAAAAACATGCTCTTTGAGGTCAAATAAGTTGATTTACACAAGCCAATTTTTGAAAATTGCATTTTTGAAAATTTTACTCTCAAAATTTGGCAGTCCCCGCAAAAAAATCAGGAAAAATCTGCAAAAGTGCGGAATCAATAGCTTTTGAATATCTGATCATGATTCTGTGAAAACATTATGTAAGTTCAGGATGGCTTACCTAACAAAAATTCAACAAAGTCTGACTCTTATTCTTATTAATGAAGCCTGGCCAACCATCTAAACAGAAACGCAACATATTGGGGCTTAGAAATCAAAAGCATAGAGCTGATTTTCACACTGTCAACCCATTGATTGATGGATCTGGAGTCCAATCTCATGCACCTAGTCCAGATGATGACCGATTTCCTGCACAATCTCATGCATCTGGTCAAGATAATGACTTATTCTATGCTTAATCTTATGCTCCTAGTCTGGATGATGACCAATCTTGTGCACCTACCCCAGATGTTGGCAGTGGTAATGACACAGATGATGAATTAACTTGGGAGTCTAAGAAATTCTCTCTAGATGAAGGGACTATGGAGGATTTTGATTTAGATACTGAGGTGGAGGAACTGGAGAATGATTTAGCTTGGAATAATGAGAATCTTACAGAGAAACTGATACAGGCAGCTTGTTAATTAGAAGATGATCCAAATGATGAGGATTGGCTGCTACGAGAGCTCAGAAAAAAGAAGAGGAAAACAACAGGTATGTATCAATCCAATCACAAAATTTCAATTTTTTGATAAATTGAATTGCAGGTTTAGAATGACCATTGACATACAAAAAAGGACCTGATGTTATGAGTAAATCAAAGCGGACTCAAGAGCACTATCAAAAGACCTGGAAGTCACAGACAAAGCTTGATAGCTTTTTTGTGTCAATGCAAAATACTACACCTAGCTCTATAGTACCATCTACTCGGCAACCATCTCCAACAGCCACAGATCCAGATTTAATTGTATCTGACATGGAAAAGGAGGATTCAGATGTTGAAATTCAGCAAAAAAGTGCAGAAGCAGAAATTTCTTTAGCAGTGCCAGATCAAAGTGATGTTTCTGATATATTAGATGATGAAAATGGCTGGGAGGAGGAACTAGATGAAGCAGTTAGTGGAGGTCTTGAGATTCAAAGCTGGCAGGATTTGCGTGAGCAAATCAACATGCCCAGATATTGTAATACGGCGCTTTATAAACCGATCTTGGCAGTTTATAAGTGCTTATCAAAAGGGGCTAACTGGAAAAGCAGCTGCATGGGCTGTCAGGCAGCAGAAGCAGCATCGCCAGGTTTCCCAGCATGCTATGATGTCTATTGAAGCTGTTCTTAACTAAAGTAGGGAGTAAAAACATGTGTTGAAATCACTAAAAATTTTGGCAGTCCAAAAATGTCATGGGAAAAACTTCGGAAGGGTGTTTTTTAATGTATTTTGAGTTGCTGAGTTCAAATCCGGCCTTGGTTTGGCCAGAAAAATTCCCATTTTGGAGATATTAACATTGTCGTGTTTGGCTGTCCGCAACTGTAGAGAGGTCATTTTTCATCACGATCCATCAATCTTGCCCATTTGGGAAATCGGCATCTCGGCTGATGGTAAATCTAGGTCTGAAAAATGCTAGATCCATTCTAAATCCTTACGGGAAGTCACCCACTGTCGAGGGGGAAAAAATATACGAGAGGTCTCCATGACCCTAAAATGGGATATTGCGTAAGCTTGGTGATTATGACGTATGTTTCCAGTGTCGGTCGGATAAGTCGCTGCTTAACAACTATTGCTGTGCCTTCATAGAGACATCCACCACCTTTTTGCTCTTACTCTTGGAGTGGGCATGTCTGAGACATGTTTTACAGGACAACTGAAAATTTTCTTCCCCGCTAGTGATAGGTCTTGTGCATATTTTGCATGCTCTCGCTAGTCAGGTGATTGTTGTCAATGGGTGGCAAAGTTGCACGCCATCGCTGCACCTTCCTAGAGCCATCCATTGCCATTCTGGCTGATAGATGAGGAGCAGGGTGTACTATTTCGGTCAGTTGGTTTGGTTGGTTTGCTGGGGCTGATGACGAATCGACAGCGAGACGTCTCACACGTTTTTGTTCAGACCCACTCGTCGACGCTTCCCTTTATAGCATTGACGCCGTGGGCTGCTTTGAGATGGCGTCGCAAGTCGTACGCCCGGCTAAGAGCGTATTCACAAGTGCCAGTTACGTGTGTCTGCGAGCCCGATTATCCTGAACACTTTATGAGTGTTATGTATGTTTCCCAGCTAGGGGTATGGGCATAACAAGGCAGTAGCGTTCGCTATCTTTGCACGCATGCGTCGGACATAGGAATGGCCTGTGATTGTGTCAATGTCAGAGGTAGAGGTGGTCTTCCGTTGGATCTTGTCGCCCCATTTCCTTTCGTCAGAGTCATCTTCGCGGTGATATGATCACATAAGACACAAGTCAGTGAGACTACTAGATCGTGAAACCAACGAAACTACGCACTAAAATCCTGGACGATCGCAAGCCCCGTAGAGACGAACACAGCGTCCATGAAACCTCTTGCGGATGTTTAAGAAGTCACTCTTGAACAGAGAAGGGCTTTGACCTAGAAATTGATTTACGTCAGCTGGAAGAATTTTATAGGGTCAAGGAGGACATACA
>QLOM01017524.1:1192-22511 GCA_003313785.1 Termitomyces sp. MG148 | reverse complement strand
TCCATCTTGTAGTAGTCAGCCTTGATGAATCATATGTCCGGACCTTACTCAGCATCAATTATTGTTGTTAGTCATACTCCTTTACATACTGGGGCCTGATTAGTAAACAGTATTAGTAATAGCACAGCCACCAATGTAGTATATATAGGCAGCCTGTGGGATAGAATATCCCTAGGCTGAACAATAGCAGTGTTCTTCTGGCCTATCCACCAAACCGACCATAAGCTTATCTAGTGCCATCCAACCCTCTGTTAGCCTTGCTTGCCTCTTGCCCAACTCCTGCCCACCTCTGCACTTGCTTGACTCTTGCTTGCTCCTTGCATCACTGACTCTGTAGAAGGAGTTCTGCAGACGTCAAATGTTCCCCTTACAGATGCAACTGTTACACTTTGGTGGTAAGGAAGAGTGAAGGAGGGGCACACCTTTGATCTTTTGATTGTGGGCTAGGTGAAGGATTGCTCAGTAGTTTGCATGCCCAAGACAATGGTGTCAAGTTTTGATGTCAACTCCTTGGTGCGTGATATAGGTGTTTTTGGTGGCATTTGATAGGCTGATGGTATAGAGACCCTTCTCTTTAATTAAGAGTCCTCTTGCAATGATCTTCTGAGTGGAGCAATCCGTGATCTGTACTTCCTTGCTATCAAAATGGAAGCTAGCGTTGTTGCTGCTTGCAATTTGACTGGCTGAGATGAGGCGGATGGTAGACTTTGGGACGTATAAGGCTTGTTTGAGAGTAAGAGATTTTTCTTCAGTGGAATTGAGAATAATGTTTCCAATTCCACATGCCAAGATTGTGGAGCCTCCTACACCTTTTATCGCTTTTTGATTAATGGGCTGGAGGGTGCAGAAGTCTGATTTGAATGGGGATATGTGGATGGTAGCGCCGGTGTCTACAAAGAATGAGGATTTGGCAATGACAGAGAGTGCTGTTTTGCTGGGCTGGTTAGGTGGAGTCATTGTGGATACTTTGGATTCCTCCTCCTCCACAATGGTTGCCATCCAGCCTTTCCATTCTATGTTGTCTGCTTGTCAGGGAACAAGTCCTCGGATTGTCCACTCTAGCCTTGCTTAGTCTGTGTTGACATTGGCACCCCTATCTAGCCACCATCCAAACCGCTCCAGCCCTATCCGGCTCCCTTCCTGTCTTGGCATCATCATCTGACAGATCAGCTGGTCCTCGGACCCACTCTACTTGCCGGTAGGCCTTTATGCTATTGGTTGGCTTACTCATGCTGATTATTGCTTACTCAGTAGTGCTTAGTACATACCAGCCCTATTAGTCAATACGTCGTAGTCATAGTGTGTCCGATGTAGTATATAAGTAGGACTGGTGGATGGAACATCCCCAGTCCTAGCAATAGCATTGCTTCTGGGTCTACACATCAGCATAACTGTAAGCTTCTCAGTGATGACCTTGCTCTCTGTCTTTGCCCTCTGGTTCCGTCCCTTGTCGGTGGCCTGTCCTCTTGCCTGCCAGCTGCTTGTCACTGTGCTCGCTCAACGCTCGCTCTCCTTGGTGGTGGGCTTGAGTGGTTGTTGCGTCTGCTTGGCATTCCACAATGGAGCGTCCCCTTACACTGCTGTATTGACAGTGGAGATTTCATTTGTAACCAGTCTGGCAAATCTAGCCAGCGTCAAGCCATTGCTCAGGGTCTGTAGCTTCTCCAAATCAGTTTCTTCCACTAAATAGACTTTTTCCTTTAGGCCTATGAGCTGTGTATAGACCTTAGTGCTGGATCCTCTCTTATCCTTTGAGCTACAATTTGCAGTGGCTGCACATGCAGCATTGTGTGTGGCATAGAATTCCTCCTTCTCCATTGCTCCACCAGCATGGGCACAGAACTGTTGTGGCCGCCACAGGGTCAATTGTGTGTGGTGCATTTCTTGCAACATTTTGCACTGGCTGCGTGATTGTGGCCCGGAAGATTGGGTTTGGGAGATCAGAAGCATCCCTTCATGGTGGCTGCCAGAGCAGTATTGGTGGGGAGGTTAGAGTTTGTGGACTTCAGGGTGGTTAAGTTCTGTACAGTCTCCAGCAACTTTTGTATATTATTGGACGTGTACGGATTTGACTTGGTAGCGCATCCACTAATCCCCAGGACACCTGTGTCTGAACTGTGGAGTACTGTGGGTTGTTCAGGCTGTTGAGGAGTACCACACATTTGAAGAGGTCTTTGTCTAAAGCTTTTATAGCAAAGATGCGGCTGACAATATTGCAGATGTGTTTTGCTGTGGTGATGAGGGGCTTGGTGGGTGAGCATTGGATTTGGAGCACCTCCTGGATTAGTGCAATTATGCAAACTGGTCCCTTGCCTTCCATGCAAGCCTTTACTTGGTCATATAGATTTGCTGCCATTTTGTCCTCATCAAGTCCCTTGTATTTGGATTTGTCTAGTGCAGTTAAGATGATGGTGCATGCAAGATTGTTATTTGCACACCAATTCTGGTATGCTAGGGGCTCACCTTTTGCACTTGGGACCGGAATATATGGGGTGAAGACATAGGATTTCAATCCAAGGAGCGACAAGTGGATCTTCAAGTTTTTAGACCACTTTGTGAAGTTAGACGTGGGGGAGTTACAGTTGAATTTTTTAGCTTTCCAGTCCACGCCACGGACGGAGATGGCAGTGATAGACAGTGTGGGAGTATCAGCAGGGGACATTTGAGCAAGGTTTGGATGTAAGCAAGTCAGGCAGTGCACAATACCAACTCAGCAGGCAGGATCTCTTGTCTTTCCAAATCAGGACAAGACAATACAGGCAGGGAAAACAGTTTGTCCAACAAGGAGGGAGGACCAAATCTGGAGAAAGCTCCAAATGGTGTGGCCTGGTGCAATTGGTGCCAAGGCAAAAAAACAAGAGTGAAGTTCTAATGAGTGGCAGTACTGTTCTAAGTAGTCCGCTTGGTAAGGCCCATAACCTGTTAGAACTAGAGCCAGGAGCAATATGTGAACTGTCGTTCACTAATCCAGAATCTAGAATATTACACAATAAGTGTAAGTCCTCAGCAATGTGTAAGCACAACTGATGTATTTAAGTACCTAGAATATTACACAATAAGTGTAAGTGGTACAAGTCTTGTAAGTATGAGTTCGTATAAAGTAATGGTAGCTAATGTACCCTCAGCAATGTGTAAGCACAACTGAGGGTACTCATGTCTGTGTGTCTAGGTTATAGTTATATGTGTTCTATGGACAAAGCAGTCGTGGCCATTACGCCCGTCATGCCTTTGACAATGGCTCGGGTACTACCATATCACATTGTCACATTATGGTGTCCCAACACAGTCTTGGTAAAAGGACTGAGGGTCATGATATGGGGTTAACGCCACATATGGGAACACAGTGGCTGAGGAAACTGTATAGTACGATCGAGCTCGATCGTACTGAAGAAGTAAGTGAAGAAAAAGGAGAAACAAAATAAAGAAATTAAGAAACTCTTAATAGCCGGGAGGTAACCGAATACGCAGCCGCCACAGCGGAGAGTCTATTCCAACAAGAGGCAGTAGGCTTCAAAGCATGACAAGAGTCAACTTAAATTGATTGTATGGAAAATCCAAGACGTGATCAGGATTGAACTGCTCAAACTGTTTTGTTTTGGTTGATCAACTGCCCGTTTCCTGGGTGGGGATTGCTATCTACAGTCTCGCAAATGACTATTCCTGCTCCTTCTGATTCTCGTAGTATGTAGCCCTTCTACTTCGTGATATTGTATATATATGAACTGATTTGTACAAGCAAAACACGTTTGATTAATTGCTCCGGAAGTTTCCGCAACCAAGTAGCGGGCGCTGCGGTCAAAGACCGCCCTACAGAGTGAAATTTATGTAACTGGCGGAAATGAAGCCGTGTCGATTCCACCTCGCCATTCGGTCCGGTCGGAGCAAGGAGCTGTCGAACGGAGTTCGAAATTCTTTATTTAATCAAGTCTCTCAGCGTGTCGAGTCAGCGACAAAACAAGTGCAGCAAAAGATCACACAAAAGATCACACTGCCAACATGGGATTTTGTTCCGAAGCGATGCTCTCTTACGGCATTATCCTCGACGAGGAGGAGATTATCAACCTCCTGACCGCTTTAGGGTGTGATAAGGACGAACTCAAACACGCCCTTAATGGCAAATTCGTAGATACCGTGGAAGATTGGATAGAGCAAGAAAGCCAGGAGGAAATCGAGCCGTTCCGTTTCACAGTCGTAAGGGGCGATCGCGAAGGCGACAAAGAGGGTGTGAAATTGGCCATTATCTTTTCGATGCAGTATGATCACGAACCTCGAGTCGAAATATGGGGAAAAGATGGTTTGCTTTCCAGTTCACTTCCATAATATTGTCGCTCATTACTTCAATGTAGGTGGTTCGGCATTAACTAAAATTCCTCTACTCAATGATGAAAAATTTCTGGAGCTCGCGAAGGAAGGATTCAAAAAATTGGAAAGCACTAAGGCTTTCCAAGAGGCAAAAATCACAGCTATTGTACCTCAGTGGATGCTGAGGCTTCATGTTGGCTGGTGAAACTGGATATTTCATCACCCAATCCGAAGGTGAGTCCTTTTCTCTCTCTGCAAACTTAGAGCAAAGATTGAGTAATTCTTTCCTGAAAGAACAGCACAATTCAATATCTTCACTGTAATTGTATCAAATTCTTGCGTGTACACAATGAATGCTCTGCCGCTGACAAGCAAGTTGAAGCCTGAGATATGAGATCTGAGACTTTAGCTTACCCTCCCTCCTCTCCAGATTTCGACTTCTTAATTTTTATTGTAATTATTACTACTTGTGCTCCTCTTTTTGTCCATCACTTGAGAAAAGCTACAAGAGGTGATCGCGTTGGCATGTGGCTAAGTCATGTACATTTGAGGAACGCCGCGTTGTTGACTCGTCACACGCTCCATCTTCGACAGTGTACACTATTTACTATTTTCTCTCGACGTCGTTTTCAGGAGGCTGAATCAACGAACTCTCCCACGTGCTTGAAAGCAATGGCGCTTTGATTGTGGAATCAATCGAAGACTCGTATCTGACACATTTTATCACGAATTCGGATAGCTTTGAACGGTGGCAAGAAATTGCGACGCGTGAAGAAGAGGGAAAGCTTGTGGTAGTCACAGTGCGTTGTATTATTCTGGTTTGATAGCAATATTAATAACAAATGCGCGACTTTCAGGATACATGGGTTGAGAAATCCCTACTTCTTGGAAAATTACATTAGCTGTGAGGCATCAAGCAAAGTATACTCCGATACTTGAAACAGTACATCATTCTATTCTGCCGATCCCGCTATGATCTTTTCTGGTGTTGTTGCATGTGCCGCAGAGGTTCGTACGATCCTCTTCGAGTATCGATCTGAGAAAACAATCATTTCTCTGAGCTGGAGGCCACAGACCTCGAAGTCCCCTCCGCCGGAATCAATGCGTTAGGAGGACAATGGCGGACGGGCTTGACTAGAGATGTCACTCATCTCTTCGTTCACAAAGAATACCTCAGCGAAGTATACAACCGCGATGCATTTTCGTGACGGATACGCACGTCGAAATACTTCTTCCCCACTGGTTCGATGACGCTGTCCGCCTAGGTATCAGCGGCTTGGACACCACACTGTATGAATGGCCCGATCCCCCTACGCCACGTGCCCTTGCCGAGGGTAGAGAATACGCGAAAGCGGACGCGACGAAGCGCGCTGCACTACGTAAGCTTGACAACGAGAAGAAATCACTGTTCCGCACAGCCGATCATTATTCCCTGGTGTGCCGCTGCCAAATGGTGAAGAGGGTATGTCAGTATCAAGTGCCGAAAGTCCGCGAGGGAAGACCAAGAACGCCTGGGAAGGACGTCGTTCTACTAGGCCGTAGCTTGGAGTTGTCTGGGAGCCGAAAGGATGCGGTTGAGGCGGAGATCCGAAGAGCAGGTGGCAATATTGTATCGTATGAAGGGGGAAAGAACGAAGAAGCAGCAGTAATCGATGAGTGCGATGTATTTTTTGTAGTGGAAAGCTTACGTCCAGGTATGACTTTCGTATGATCTTGCTCCCTCTATCCTAAAAATCTGGCTGTGAAATAAAGTAAAACTACTGGAACTCTGCCGTGGGTATTTCACGTGCATTCCATTGGTACTCTTGCGCCGCCTATAGACCATCTGGTATCCGGTACCTAAACGACCTATAGAGGGTTTCTCTGGACACGTGTATCCCCTCCCTCTACCGCTGATTCTCATATTGCTAACCTTGTGTACTAGGAAATTACAGTGGCAAATTATACGGGTGAACATCGTAAAGATGTACAGAAACTCATCTCAGCCATGGGCGCCGCATTCACTCCCAGCATGTCTGGGAAGAACACTGTTCTTATTGCTGCATAGTGAGAATGTTCCTGTCCATATGCCAATGACAATTAATCGGGATTTGAGCAGAATATCGGGACAGAAGACCGAGAAAGCCGCGTCATGGTCTATCCCGATTGTTAACCATCTCTCGAGGACTGCTTCGTAAAATGGCGAAACCTGACTGTCGCACTTGAAAAGTATATTGTCTTTCCGCCTGGTGTGGATTTCCCTCGCCAACTTGGAGATCATGGTGTTGGGCGTGCGGTGGAAGAAATCGAGGAAGAAGATCTGGAATTTCTCGAACAAGACGACATGGAGGACTGTTGTATCTGCGCCCCAAAGTGAGATATCTGGTGCTATAATTCAAAAGAAAACAAATGGATCTAGCTATCCGTTGGGTACGTCTAGCAGTGCAAGAGATGCTCAAGAGGTTGAAGAGGTTATCCGAGCCGGTGGAGAAAGAAATGGGCACATGTAAATGGAACCTCAAGATTTTCAGGTCAATGCGGATGAGCCGGATGAGCCTATGGAAGACAAGGAGGATTCACCTGTACATTCTAGGCCCACACCGACCCCTAGGTCCACTAAGAGCATCGCGGAACGCACTGTGTCTGGAGATGAAATTTTTAGCCATTTTTTTGTAGCTCTGTCCCCTCGGCGCAGAGCCTTCGAACCTACAGGCAATCTAGATTTACTTATGATCTAGTAGGTAGTGATTTTTAGGGGAATTTTTTAGGGGAATTTATACGATGTGAGATGTTTGCCCACCTGACGCTCACGACATATCCTATATATATCCCCCTGGTGTGGCTAGTAAGCCTAGATTACGCAACTACTAATCAGGGTGGGAATATAACCGGGCTTGATAGCTGGATATGTCGTGAGGGTCGGGTGTAGTGAGCTTGTTTTTTTCTTGCCTCGTGCCGAGAACGTAGCACCCGTATACTCGAGCCCAGGAATACTGCGTCGAGTGTGCTGTGGCATGGGACTATTGCAAGCAACCACAGTTACTGATGTATTTTTTGGGATCTGGTTTTCAGGCCAAATGGGCAGTTTCCTATAGAATATGATCGTTACTATCTACCGTTCTCTCTTCTCTGACATATTTGCTCGATATGCAGTTCTTGGATCGTTCCAGAAGATATGCTTGACTACTACTTGTTCAACATTGCTTCTCACAATTACCGCCGTCCTCAAGCCTCAAGCTTGTTTTCTAAATTTGGGTAAGCCCGGAATAATATAACCCCAACACGCTCTTCGAAATCAATACAGCTCACCAACAAAGACCGACTTGTTGCCACGTCAAGTCCCCGTGCCTGCGTTGAATCCAGGATGCATGATCGGAAGCGAGAAAAAGGTCATCGATTTTGGACGTCGCCACTCGATGCAGCAGAACTGAGTACGGCCCCGCGCTCCTTCTCATCGTCCCATCAACGACACCGGCCAAAGCGAACAACCATCTCTCAGCATATACATTGGCCCCACACACATCCCAGACGTCCCAGGCTCACCCAGCTCCAGCGGCAGCTCGTCCAGCTCCAAAGGGTCCGCGTCGGGTCTGCTGTCGCCCCCGGCGACCAACTCGACGGGGAGCGGTGGTGACAAGAGGAGGACAAGGAGACCTCAACACTGGACACTCACATTCGGCGCGGACACAGATTAAGCGGCAGCAGCAGCAGCGTGGCAAGCGTTTCCATTTCGAGCATTGTTGTGCCAAAGGGGGCGAGTATTCTCAAGGAAACGTTGCCCTAAAAATCTCAAGGACCGCAATATGTTCGCCTATTTTTCCTTGTTCTTTCCATTTTTCTTATAGCTTGTCCTTAGGTCCTTGACCAACTAGTATTCTCAGGAACACAGTCCCCCGCCCCCTCGACATCGTCCTCGTTGTCCAGACATTCATACTCGCAATCCACGTAGCCACTCTCAATATCGTTAGCCTCCTTCATCCTAATCTGCACCCCCTGACCCCTTCTCCCTCACCATGGCGCGTGAAACCGACCTGTCATGCCGCGGAAAGACGCTGGAAGTGCTGGTAGGGTGTACGCGTCACAAAAATATCACCAGGCCTGAGTGCGGTGTATCCGCGTCCCTTGTCTTGTTGAGAGGAAGGGCAGGACTCGAGCACGCGCAATGCCAGCGCAGAGTTATGTGGATGGGTCAGGCGGTCGAAGGTGCGACGCGTCTTAGGGTGGTGGGTGGGCTAGAGCTGGAGTCAACACAGAAAACGACGATTATGATAGAGATAACTAATATACAGATGTCGATACCGAAAGCATATATACTTTGTCAAAAGTTTCTCTCGAGTCTAAAATGAGGAGCAAGCTGCGGGTCAAAAATAACGAGCAAGCTATGGTCAACAACACTGATGTCGGTACCGAAAGCATATATACTTGTCCAAGTATCTAGAGTCTAAAATAACGAGCAGGCTGTGGTCAAAAACACAAAAGGTCCAACGAGTGTTCAAACTTTAACATCTAGAAGAATTCACAAATCCTTCCTTCTTTCGCTGCTCAATTCTTGACCTACAACGTGAGATTCATAAGAGAACCGTCCAGTGTCAACAAGACGCGTGATCAACACATCGCCAAAGGCAGTCATAGGTGTCAAGACACCGCCCTTCTTCGCAAGGTCTGGAAGACCTTCCGGGAGCGACGCCTTGGAAGGCGGCGGGGCAGACTTGGAGATCGGGGAAAGCAGAAGGGACAATGCCGATTCAGCGATCATTACTACGAAAAATTCTGAATAGGTATTGTAGCGAGCAAAGATATGTACGTACTTGCCGTGAGCGCATATCCTGGGTCGCGATCACCTTTGAAGACAGTCTTAACATGTACAGGCGGTGTCGAAGTAGAGATCGTGTGGTTGATTGTCTCAAAGAAACCCTTCTCCATGGATCTGTGGACTTGGATCAAGCCTGCGCCTTAATGGATTTCAGCTGGACTACTTACTCTTCGGACGGCCCGGACCCGGGTGCAGGGACAATTTTCTTGAGGAGCCAACGGAGCTGCATTGCCGTCAGTAGATAAGTAGACAGAAGAAACATTCGACTGCACCGTAGAAATACGAGCAAGCAGCATAAATCCAGTCATAAACACGGCTGAAAACGCTATGGCAGAGAAGCGCGACGGCCGAACCAAGAATTCATCATATGCAAAGGATGGGCCATAACTTTCCCGTCTGGCAATTCGCGTAGCTTCTGTAGACGAGCCAGGCTGTGTGGCTTGTTGGGTATGTCAGTCAAAGACGACGAAAAATGCAAGTTTTATATACCTGTGATCTTTTGTAGCTCCAAAAGCCCAAATGTACGTTGTACGAGTTTTTTGTTTCCAGGAGCCATCAGGAAAAATGAACCAAACACTGGAGTGTCTCCTGGAATCAATTGTTTATACAGAAATTGGAATATTGGAGATGCGCCTCCCTTCACTTGTAATAGAGATTGATAAAAAAAACATCTCTGAAAATTGGACAAATGAACACACCAGGGCTCAGGGAGTAGTCTTCTGCACTCTCTCTCAATTTGTCTCGCGGAACATCTTCCAGGATTGTGAAAATGGTGTTCAAGGTTCCGCCAGAGATTCCTCCTTGTATTTTTTGGCCAGAAGTGGAAGTTGCCACGTCATAGTCACCTTGAAACGCGTCTCCCGATCACGAGGCATACCGCAAGGTATACAACAACTCACCACATGCTTTCAGGGTCTTGTTTGAGAGATAGGCAGAAACATCCGAGGGTACAGAGTCGTAGCCACAAGAAGGAACAATGATAGCACCGGTCTTGGTCGCAAGGTAATCAAACCTGTCCACAATTCGTAAAGTGTATCGTGATTTGGTTCGAGGGCTAGACGCACTGGTTTATGATATCTTTTATCCATACAGACTCTCCAGTAAGATCAACATAGTGCACTCCATTCTTCGCACATGCTCTAAGATCGAAAATTCGTTCATCAAAACGGCCATAAACGAATGTAAACCGGAACCAACTTGACTACAGGAGTTCCCCAGCGCCAGTACGGTCCTACAGTGTTGATAACAACTCTTGCACTTCGTACAGCAGCTTCTACAGATTGGAAATCCGTGACATCTACTTGAATGGTATCGATACTCGAAGGTATTTTGAACTCTTGTACCAATGTGTGCAACTTTGACTGAGAACGAGCAGCGATAGCGAACGAGAAGAGACCTTGATTGAACTGAGGGTGCGACACAAGGTAACGCGTTATCAATCGACCAGTAAAACCTGTTGCGCCGAAGACAACGATGTCAAATGCCCGTCGAGTATTCATTCTGACAAGAGGTTCGGATTCGGAGAGGATCATTCAAAGCGTCATCACGCCAAGACGCTCAGATCAAATACGCGCAAATACGCGTCTGATTCCTTCCTCGTGGCATTCGGCGAGCGATAGTCGCGAAGAATGTCGGACAGACATAGGGATGACAGGCAACCCAGGCTGCGCTCACGTTCACGATCGCCAAGACATAAACGACGGGATGATTCTCCAAGGCGCGAACCTCGTCACAGACTCGAAGACCATGATGCCGAACGAGATAGACATTATCGCACAGGCCGTTCGCATGAGGACAGAGGGAAGGATTTCGACAGAAGACGGAGAAGTCGGAGCCAAAGCCGGAGTCGGAGTCCTGCGCGGAAACGAAGACGGTCGAGGTCGCGTTCAGAATCTAGAACGAGGGGTAGAGGCCATGGTACGAGATCATTTACGTCTCGCTCTCGCTCCAGGTCAAGAGATCAAGATACAAAAAGGCGGCGTTCGAGGGACCGACGCAGGTCAGCGTCGAGTAGTTCGTCTGGGTCAGAAGACGAGACGAGACGGAGACGAGACAAGAAACGGGATAAAGAAAGTAAACGGAGTGAGAGTAAGGAACGTAGGAAGGAGCGAAAACGAGAGAAGAAGGAGAAGAAGAAGGTTTGTTCTACTCTGTTGCTTTTGCTCTAGACAGTGAAACGTGTTCTACAGAAAAAGCATGGGCATGGTTCCGGCTCGCAGTGGGGAAAATATGGTGTCATATCCGAGGCTGAGTGAGTGATTGGTTGCATTGCAAGAGTTTGTTCTAACGACATACATTGTCTCAGTATATTCTTGAAAGGACCAGAGTTTCATGCCTGGCTCGTGGAAGAACGTAAGATCAATCCTGAAACCATATCTAAAGACCAGAATAAGAAGGAATTCCTTCGCTTCGTGGAAGACTTTAACACTGGTGAGACTATGCTACTTCGGCCTTGCCTTGCATTTCTAACATTGTTTTATTATAGCAACGCTTCCGCATGAAAAATATTACCATATGGAAGTATACGAGCGCCGTATGAATGCACTACGACATGGGGAGTTCATTCCACCCTCCGATGACGCGTATGACCCAGATGCCGATTTGAAGGCTATCAGCGGTGCGCATAAGAGGAAAGCTGCTGAGAAGGAAACCTATCTTAGCAAGGAACATCTGCTGGAATTACGACGAGTACAGCAAGAGCGTGTTGAGGTTTGCTTCTTAACGAGCGTCTGACATCTTTTTCACTGATGTTCACATATAGGCGGGAAAGATGAAGCTGTTGGGTATGGAAATCAAGCAGAATATGGGTGTGAGGATGGATGGGACAATGTTCGATGATTAAGCACATCGATAGAACGACAGTCTATTTCGGCCACGATTTTGGCAACATTTGCTGACTTGTGTATTAACAAAAGTGTTCTTTTCAGTTAGCGCCACCTTTTCAGATCGAATGAATGCATTTCGAAGAAGATGAAAGAAGATGAAGGATAAGACACGGTCAACGAAAGTTGCAAGACAAATCGTAAGTGTTTGAGGTCAGAACTGGAACCTGTGCACTGCGTATCGTATTATGCATGCATGGTGAATCAGGATGAAACCGATGACTCAGTGAACTGAAATGCAACGGAGTCTTTAGCAAGTGCCGAATCACTTCCGCATTCGTTGTGCCGAGCCCTTCGCCCGTATTCCTTACGATGATATATGTATGTGTAACATATGATTTGCATCTTGGAACTAACTTTTCATTGATATGAATTACATCGCAAACAAGATGATGTTGAGGACAATAAAGTATGCTGACAACGCGTCGACGTAGACGGATTTGAAGAGTCCTAGCGTGATTGAAGATGAAAACCAACTCGAGCTAAAAATTTAAAACTTAGATAGCGACAAAACAATGCCATATGGAATCAAATGTCAGATAGCATGAATACACACAAGAAAAGGTTGTCTCGAGGAAACGAATGCACAAGAAAAGGTTGTCTCGACGAAACGAATGCATATCATGTTCGTCCAAACCAGTCATCCATCTCTGCCCAAAGCCTCTCTTTCTCTGCCTGCCAGGCTTCTCTCCTTGCCTGCATGCAAGCATCACACACCCCTTCTTTCGACCATGGTGCATCTGCAAGCACCTGTAATCCACAAATCGGGTCCAAGAGATACAGTTGTAACATGCCCGACTCATGTACGAGTTTGGCATGCACCTGCTTCAGTTGTTCTGCATGTGCAGATATGCAAGTGACTGTGGCACCTTGCTCTCTGGAATGATGAAGTGGCACGACCTTGCCTGTTGCCATATTCTCATAGTTTCTGATTTGTTGGGCAACAATGCCATTGGCTCTTCGAGGGGGTGGCTCAAGAGGTATCTTGTTTTTGTTTTCGCAATATGGGAAGCGATTCAAGCTGTCGTGCACACCCACGAGTGCCACCCAACGTGCTGAGAACTTTAGCCTTGCAGACTCAATCGCCACCAGATCTTCCATTGTAAGTCTTCCATTTTCAACATCCTTCTTCATCATTTCTGATGAAATGTCACTACGTACGAGCTCGTAAAATGCTGGCTTGATAAGCGCATTCAGGTTACACTGACGTGCTGTATTGATTGTCTCAATTGCATGAGGTCGGTGCATGAGATTGACGTCGGCTAATCTGGATGACCACATTGCTTGAATATGGTCTGCTGCCCATACTGCCTCAGCTTCGAAACGAAGAGCAGTTGCTGCCCGCAGGATAGCAGTAATTTCAATAAACGGCGGTGATTCCCTTGCGAATGTCCTACAGAACAGTAGTCAGTTTGTCTTTTCTCACAATGCAAGTGGTACATAATACTTACGGGAACTCGTCAAGAGAATTTAGAAGTATCTCAAAGTCGTGTGAAGATACTCCAGTCCTATCCAAATCGATTATCTGCAAATTGCAGCTCCTGTTGGAGAGTATGTCGTTGAACCATCCACTGAGCCGACACAATCTTGAGGTATTGAGCCGAAATTCTGTATTTTGAACCTGGACAATAATGACCTGTTCAGTCTCCCAGTGTTTTGACCGATTAGAGCACACTTTGGGACGTTTCGCAGGTCGTCCAAGTGATGGATCAGGACTGGTCCGAAGGGCACGTTCCTGCATTTGTGAAGAGAGAGTTTGCACGGATGGTTCAGGTTCAGATTTATGGCCAATCAGAATGTGTTGGCTAGGAGTAGTTGTTGAGCTGTTCCAAATAGTCTTTGTCACTGATGTGCTTTTTAATGAAGGAATGCCCGCGGCGGAGGCAGACGTCGACTTTGAAAATGGTATCCGGGCTGGAATCTCTATGAAAAAGTTTTGTTTCATTGGATTTTTTGATCCAGAGGCCTTGGCTGGTTTGGCTGGGCGAAATTTCGATCTCAAAGGCACAGGCACGTTTGAATGATGAATTTCCCGGATATGACGTTCCCAAGCTTCACGATTTTCCTCTTTTTTGCCGCACCCTTGAATTGGGCAATTCAAAATCCCATTTTTAGCTTGAATCGATATATAGACTTTATCTAAGAGAAGAATGAGTGAAAGATCCAGAGGAAGATCATCACTTTAGTTACGCTTAACCTTCTATGGCCAGCACAATTGAGTGTCCTCCGTGAGCATTTTTGATGTGTTCTTCAAGGGATTCCGTAGTCCACTTCCGTGGAGACCTTGTTCCGCAGTACGGGCAATGGATTCTAGTCCTAGACGATCTTGTTTACTACACTGGAACGTCACTCCTGATCCACTCACATTCGGGGGATGGTCGACAATACAGAGCAAATGGGAACAACTCCTTCGGTGTCCGCTGCTGTTAGCCGACATAACTGATCTACTTCTAGTGCTTCTGACTGATCCACTAGATTGAGTGATTGGGCAATCTCTTTCCCGCGATCTAAAATTGAAAGGTTCGCGAAAATCAGAATGTATATTACTCGGGTGTGCCATCCCATGGCTGACGATAGCCCAGTAAGATCACAATCACGTTATGTAGATATTGATAGTCTTAAGTACATAGATCAGGTATCCAGATTCAGAAAGTGCACCGCCCAGAAGCGTTATTGGCAGAACATGATTGGTGTGCAATGTGGATGGATCTTCCTTGTATATCTTTGGAACTTCCGTACATACCAAGCTGCCGCGGGTTGGAGTAAGATGAGGAGATTTGCATGCCATTGATCCATACATATATCGCCTATCTGACTTTAAGTAATGGCTGCCGGCAACGTATGTGGCCGAGACGAGATTTTCTCGGCTGCAATAGTCCAGATAAAACCTTCGCTTGTGAACTCAGCATCATCGGTCGTTCAAGGTTTTCGTGCGTGAGAATAGACAGTCACCAAGGAAGTTGATATAGCTTTCCGACTCAGGACGCGTGCGATTGTAGTAAAAGGGCGAGAGATCACTGGCTTGTATCGTCAAGCGCATCCTGGATCAGTGAGCATTGTGCAAGTGGTACCTATGGAAAGAATGATGAGAAGCAGATGACAGACACGGGAATACCAAGGTTGAAGTAGCGCTTTCATCACCTGTTCAAGTTGTCAATGGGCAATTTGGAAACTGACGTCAGGTATTCCCGTACTTGCCGTGAAGGCGTCCTGATCATGTCGCATATCGTGGTATGAGCTTGATCTGACCAAGCTCAGAGACACTGGCGAGGTTCACGCATGTAGCATAGAAGAACACAGCCCGGATTGTATACAAATGATCGCAGGCAGACAAGTCCACCCAGCTCCAGCTACCTATCGGCGAAGTCCGACGTCATCCTATAGATAAGCTCTACACTGTGTCCAATTCAAGCACACTTTCGAGCCGCAGCATGACCATCTTGATACGAGATACATGTGTTCTGTCGAAGACCGGTATAGCCTGCGTAACTGGTGCACAGCATGCTGGACTAGTACAGGAGGTAGGTCGTTTTTCGTGAGCCACTCTACCATGAGTAATCTCTATGAATTGACCTTCGAGCACAACAATCATCCTCGGCAGTGACACTGGTATGATTCTTCACCGAGTCGTCGCAGAGTACAGAAAAGACATTGTCACGCGATCGCGGGTGTAGAGGGACATACTGCCTGACAGTATCACAAAACCAATGTCCGGCATTTGATGGTTGGAGCAGAGCCTCGTACCACTAAAGAAGTAGGTATCGATGTTCGATTGAAGCCTATCAAACATTTCGAGCAGAAGTAACACGGTGACACTGAGAGGATCAGACAGGGAGAAGCCTGACGTGGAAAGGGAACGGCCCCGGACTTCTCACTCCATAGTTCGAGAACCTTGAATAGAGAGATAACACATTTTCAACTGTTCCTGGAGGATGGCGCTATACCAATAGTGCGTTTCGCCAAGTCCGTACTATTTGAGACCGTTCAAAGCAGTCCATAACTTCTCACACACGTCTGCTTATGAACGACAGAGGCCGATATCGCGGTAGTATCTCGTGAAAGAGTCACAGAGAAAGAAAGATCCGCTTCAAGGGCCAATAGTGCCTCGACTGCCACACGCTCCGGGTCAGATGATATCAGGTTCGTTGTTCATTCCTTTTGTTCGTAGGGTGAGGGAGTTGATGACGCTGAAGGCACGTAGTAATACTTACTGGTTTGTTTACAGATGACAAGTGTATTGCCGTTTGGCGCGTAGATTCCGCAGTCAGTTTGACCGACCGTATAAGTGAGATAGAAAAGCCTCCATATTTTCCAACTCCGCTCTGACAATGTCCATTGATTATCTATCGGTCAGTAACCCTAACTAGGGTCATCAAACCGCCCACATTGTTCTGAGGTCATCCGTGAAGGCACACACACGGCACTCCACGCCACGAAGTTATGGAAGTTCCTGAGTATTCTATCAATAGTACCTGCTACACTCGGACGAGACGCACAAACCTTTCCTTTTTGATTCCTACATAGGATTGACAACTCCGAATTAAAACAATGTCCCCGATCGGAAGGTAAGGTATGTATGTAGCAATGAGTTCTTCTTTTATAGCGGCAGCGGCAATATGTATTCATAGAAGCGGAAGAGGCAGTTCTAGCTTGTATGAATATATTGTCAAATAAACTTTCATGATGAGTATGGAATGAAGGTTTTGGACGTGATGTACGAGGCTATGGCCGATTGGTCTAATTCAAACCCATCAACTTCTCAGAATTTCATCCTCCCACCATCCCTTTGAATTGTTTATATGTACAAGTCAAAACCTAACCTCGAGGGCTCGTTATAGGAGCCATTGGTTCCGTGCTCGAAGTGATTTCTTGTATGTATTTTTCATGGTGAAGGTTTGAACGTGATTCACGGCGTGTCGTTGCTGAAACAAGTGTCGTTACATTGGTGCTGTACATGATGACGTTATGTCCAAAGTGACGGGTGCAGGTTTCGTCGTTATGCGCCTGAGTGTTTAACGTTTAACGTTGAGTTCGAGGGGAAGCCATGACAATTTGAGAGGCATGACGCGTGACTAGCCGCTGCCTATTGCGTTGACATTGTCGAATTATCATCTGCCTGTTCAAGAGGATACTGGTCAATCCCGTGTTGAATGACATTGTTTGACTATGGCCATGGCCAGACATTTTAAGGACACTGGCCACTAGCATCAACAGACCTATAAAGATATGGTCGCATTACCACACCATCCCCACCATCAATCTGATACATTAAAAAAGCCAGCTCGACATGTCTAGCCGGCCATATACACCAGAATCATCATCATCATCATCATCAAGTGATGATGACGAACATACTTTATGCGCATACGGCGACATCTCTCTCTCCAACATCTATTACATCCCAAGCTTGCCAACCACAGTGACTCCAAGACGTGACGACGAATCCTGGATGGATGAGAAGGAAGAAAAAACGACTCCCTCACCGTCTGTGCGCAAAAGGCCGGCTGCCAAGGTACGCGTGATGATCGCCTGCAGCGACCGATCTGACGATATTTTCTAGCGTGCCCTTCCAAGTGTCATACAAAAGATATTGCCGCCGTCACCATCCGCCGCAGAGCTATCTCCCAAATTTGAGTTTGAGAGGCTCGTTGCCAAATTCCGCGAAACGCGTGTAGATCGACCGCAACCAGGCGTGATGCTGCCGTCACCACCCAAGCCTATTCAGCCACAACAGGCAGTGGATCGGAAGGTTATCGACGAGATGCAGGACAAAGGCGGGACAAAGGATGCCCGCGCGAAAAGGACGCCGCTTCAGCCTAGTGCACGTATGAATGCCGCTAGGCCCAAGCCGTTCCGGGGAGGAAGGCTCCCTGTGCGCCCTCCGCTACCACGTTGGGACTCATGAGTGTGATATGTATTTTAGACATGCTGTGTATCATAGACGACGTTGGTCCGAGGTTCCACCATTGAGGAGATGGTGGGACTGGGAGAAGAGAATGGGGGAACTGTGACGAAACGTGACTGAGCGGTGGACGTTTGTGTGTTTTGAAAAAGGAACAGCAAGAACATGTGCTGCAGATTCCTCTGATAATCGTTCCCTCCTGCTCTCTGCCTCCAGACATTTGTTTTTCTCTTTTCTCATCTCCGGCGGCGACCGTGCTTTCTTGTGTACGACCGTCTCTCTTCCGTCGGCCGTGTCTCATCCTCTCGACAGCAATGGACTTGCGGCCCCGCAAGCTTGAACCTGTAAAAGAGGAAAGATGGCACATCGTACGCAGCTCCTGCTGGCGCACCGCGTACCAGTCGGTCTCGTGGGCACACGATGCGGCGGAGAACCATTGTGCAAGTGGCTGGTTTCGGGGCCCGCTGTTCGGCACGTTAAGGATCTCGTGTGACTCACCGCAACCACACCAGTCTGGCGATGACCTCGTGTTGAGTACGGACTTGTGCGGTGTGCAGTGCGCACTCGATGCTCTCGTCAAATATGAAAGGGATGTGGGATTCCCTGCAGAGACGCCGGTTTCAAAAGCAACAAAAGGGGACATTTCTGTCGAGGTCGACGAGCTGGTTATCGCCCAAGCTCGGGAGAAGTATGAATTATATGCGGAAGATTTGACGAGCGGTGCTGAAGGTCCCATGTCCCGCCCAGCTGTGGAGGAACAATTAGTGAGGGCTGCCGAGGTCTCCAGGACCTCTACTCCGGCTTCGAGCCACGGCGGTCTTCATAGAAGTACTTCGACATTGTCCAGTCTCGATCTCACAGACTCTGATATGTCACTCGGGTCGTCTTCACCACCGTCGACTCCGACTAGAAAGTGCACCGAGGCAATCGTCGAGGTTAAGGATTCCTCGCCGGTCAAAGCTGACGATGGACGCTATCTGGTCTCCTCTGCACGTCCACTCAACGCGGCCGCAACCTCCTTTGTTCCATCGTCAGCGACCCTCAAGGCGGAGACAGAACCTTGTTCTTTCGCGACCCGAACGACTGCAAATCCAACATCTCCGACCCAGAAAGCTCCGCTGCTGCCAACAGTGCAGTTGAAGAAAGACGAGGAAGGGTTCTACAGCGAGCCCGAGGTCGCTGCCCCTGTTCCTCAGGGGAAGAAAGAGGCATGCACGTTCCTCCCGCCGTTTCTTCAGAATCCCCCTCGTCGCAAGGGACCCGCCTCAAAGACCCGCGCCATTGTCGATCGGCTCCGATCCTCGCACAACCACAGCCATAGTCCCATCCCCAATCCACCGCTTTACGATTTGCACCTTTTTGACGAACGCACCTCAGTCTCTGAGGACGACAGGACGCAGAATTCAGGTATCTCGAGCCCGTCTTCGCATGAAGACGACGACGACGGATGGATCAACATCTCAGAGGCCGAAAGGACCTCCAAAGAGTCCAAAGCCAGGCGAACAAGAGACCTCTTTCTCGCCCTCACCCGCCGACGCAGCGACTCGCTTCCGCCCAGCCAAACCGACACCGCCAGCGCCAAGAACGAACACGCGGATATGGAAATCCCAATGACGACCTCACCCTCTTCCTCTTCCTCCCCGCTCCCCTCGCACGACGACGGCTGGATCGACCCATCCCCGGTAGCACCGCCACAAGCCCCTCCCCAGCGCCGCGCCGACTCCCGCACGCGCTCCTCACACAGGAGACGCCGCTCCTCGCACGCCCCTCCCGCGCCAGTGCCGCCGCCCACCGCGCTCCCCGCGCCCTTCATCCCGCTCCCCATCGCCCATCGCGCCCCCGTGGCGCTCCCACAAGCGCACGCCTCCTTCCCCGCGCCCGCACTCCCGACCTACACCCCCACGAACCCAGCGTCGTTCTTCTACTCTGCGTACCCCGCGATGATGTCGCCTGTCGCGTACACGTCGTACATGCAACAGTTGCAGCTCATGCAGCAGATGCAGCTGCGTGGAGGCGTCGGCGGCGTCGGCGGCGGACGCAGGGCCGCTGTGGTTCCCGTTTCGAGTGAGTGGTTCCAGTACCCGACTGCGGGTGCTCCGTTCCCCACGCCAGCGGCGCGGCGCGAATTGTTATGGTGACGTACATATGTACATGTTTCCCATCCTCGACTTTTTTTTCTTACTTAAACGATATCGGCTACGCCGTGTATGTACTCTCTTCCTCTTCCTCTCTCTCTTTATCGTTTACGATATCGTGGGGCTCTTTCAAGGCTTCCCGTCAGGACTTTGTCTCAGACTTTGTCGTCTTTTTGGTTAACAACATGTCCCTCAAAACACTCGTGTCATTGCATTGTGAACTGTAGCTGTTGCTCGCTTTTCCTCTGCCCTTTTTTGGTTGGTTATCTTGTTTACCATACATATGATACGGGGCACATCGCAGCCTCCTGGTCTTCCTCTTTATCCTGTTGTTTTCATAACCCCATGCTGTATATATCACCAACTCTCTTCGTTTTTTCTGTAAAGGGTTCCCTCGGGTCGTAGCGAATAGTGTAGTACAAATTACAGATCCAGGTTTTGTGTCTGTCATTCAAAGTATAAGCCTATTATTCTACATTGTTAGTTCTACTCTACCACTCGACAACGATAGCCCAGTCTTGAGTGATGAGTACTTTGGGGTCCTTGATACTAAGGACACTCGCAACTCCCTCCTTCTTATCTGTAGCAGCAACACCCGGCGCATAATCCCACACCAAATCCGACCCATTCTCAACTTTGACACTCTTAGGCTTTGCGCTCAATCCAACAACGACCACTTTCTCAACCCTCACATCCGCAATGCCCTTCGCGTACTCATTCTCAGGGTTAAAAGTCCGAAGCGCCACCCCGTTCACTGCCTCACTTGGCCGTGTGGCACCAAGGTCGTTACTGGCAATCCGAAGGGACTTCTTTGTCTTTTCAGCGACAAACTCGCGCCATACAAAGTTGCCCTCTTGATGGGCATACGTCACGCCGTCGTCGAGGTATAGCTCGCCCCGTGCCGTGCAGCCTTTGCTGAGCGCAACGCGGAGAGTGAAAGGGTCGCGATTCATCGACGTCGAAGACCGCCGAGGACGTTCGCGGGTAGGCACAATAGAACCACCACGAACGAGGAGAGGGATTTGATGAAGTGCAGCAGGGACGGTAACTTGCTTGCCTTTAGCCGCTCCACGATAGACATGGTGGGTGAAGTAGTCGTAGTAGGCCTATGAAGACGTGAGATTCGCTTGGAAAGAGAGGGAGTGCTTAGCGGTACCTGGTCCTCTGGGAGGTAGACGACTGCCTCCTTGGCGTCTTTTTCAGTCACCGGTTTGACCAGCAAACCCGACGAGCCAATGAAATACTGATCGTCGACATCGAATCCACCCTTGTCTTTAGGAAAGACAACATAATGCGGCCTGTTGAA